>JACXGM010014084.1:0-22410 GCA_016801145.1 Umbra pygmaea | reverse complement strand
GGCACCTGTAGCCCATTTCCTGCACACGCCTGTGCACGGTGGCTCTGGATGTTTGTACTCCAGACTCAGTCCACTGCTTCCGCAGGTCATCCAAGGTCTGGAATCGGTCCTTCTCCACAATCTTCCTCAGGGTCCGGTCACCTCTTGTCATTGTGCAGCATTTTTTGCCACACTTTTTCCTTCCCACAGACTTCCCACTAAGGTGCCTTGATACAGCACTCTGGGAACAGCCTATTTGTTCATAAATTTCTTTCTGTGTCTTACCCTCTTGCTTGAGGGTGTCAATGATGGCCTTCTGGACAGCAGTCAGGTTGGCAGTCTTACCCATGATTGCAGTTTTGAGTAATGAAACAGGCTGGGAGTTTTTAAAAGACTCAGGAATCTTTTGCGGGTGTTTAGAGTTAATTAGTTGATTCAGATGATTAGGTTAATAGCTCGTTTAGAGACCCTTTTCATGATATGTTAATTCTTTGAGATAGGAATTCATGAGCTGTATGCCAAAATCATCAGTATTAAAACAATAAATGACCTGAAATATTTCAGTTGGTGTGCAATGAATCTAAAATATATAAAAGTTTAGTTTTTATCATTACATTATGGAAAATAATGAACTTTATCACAATATGCTAATTTCTTGAGAAGGACCTGTAAAACTGTAATTTTTTGGTGAAGAAGCAAAAACAAGTGGGACACAATCATGAAGTGAAACAAAATTTATTGGATATATTTCAAACTTTTTTAACAAATACAAAACTGACAAATTGGGCGAGCAAAATTATTCAGCCCCTTTACTTTTAGTGCAGCAAACTCTCTCCAGAAGTTCAGTGAGGATCTCTGAATGATCCAATGTTGACCTAAATGTCTAATGATGATAAATAGAATCCACCTGTGTGTAATCAAGTCTCCGTATAAATGCACCTGCTCTGTGATAGTCTCAGAGGTCCAATGAAAGCACAGAGAGCATCATGAAAAACAAGGAACACACCAGGCAGGTCCGACATACTGTTGTGGAGAAGTTTAAAGCCGGATTTGGATACAGAAAGATTTTCCAAGCTTTAAACATCCCAAGGAGCACTGTGCAAGCGATAATATTGAAATGGACGGAGTATCAGACCACTGCAAATCTACCAAGACCCAGTCGTCCCTCTAAACTTTCAGCTGATACAAGGAGAAAACTGATCAGAGATGCAGCCAAAAGACACATGATCACTCTGGATGAACTGCAGAGATCTACAGCTGAGGTGGGCGAGTCTGTCCATAGGACAACAATCAGTCGTATACTGCACAAATCTAGCCTTTGTGGAAGAGTGGCAAGAAGAAAGCCATTTCTGAAAGATATCCATAAAAAGTGTTGTTTAAAGTTTGCCACAAGCCACCTGGTCGACACACCAAACATGTGGAAGAAGGTGCTCTGGTCAGATGAAACCAAAATCAAACTTTTTGGCAACAATGCAAAACGTTATGTTTGGCGTAAAAGCAACACAGCTCATCACCCTGAACACATCATCACCACTGTCAAACATGGTGGTGGCAGCATCATGGTTTTGGCCTGTTTCTCTGCAGCAGGGACAGGGAAGATGGCTAAAATTGATGGGAAGATGGATGGACCCAAATAAAGGACCATTCTGGATGAAAACCTGATGGAGTCTGCAAAAGACCTGAGACTGGGACAGAGATTTGTCTTCCACCAAGACAATGATCCAAAAAATAAAGCAAAATCTACAATGGAATGGTTCACAAACAAACATATCCAGGTGTTAGAATGGCCAAATCAAAATCCAGACCTGAATCCAATGGAGAATCTGTGGAAAGAACTGAATCTGTGGAAAGAACTGCTGTTCACAAACGCTCTCCATCCAACTCACTGAGCTTGAGCTGTTTTGCAAGGCGTAATGGGCAAAAATGTCAGTCTCTTGATGTGCAAAACTGATAGAGACATACCCCAAGCGAATTACAGCTGTAATTGCAGCAAAAGGTGGCGCTACAAAGTATTACAGTTTTTCCCGATTGCTAGAACACTAAAAGTGAATGCTCATAACAAAGCGTTGAAACCGTAACGTTTGCATGCATTTGGTACACTCCGGCACCAAATGAATAAACACAATGTCGGCATGGCACTGTAAACAATTCTGTAACACACGGCGCAAAACACTACACATATCGTGCATGTGTTACACACTTTGGCCAATGATGAAACACTCTGCAGTCAGCACGTCCATTCAATAGTTAAAACACAAATGAAATTAGCAACACTCCCGCACACATCGTAAAACACTTAACCTGTAACTGAACCAATCAGTCACTATATATAATTCAGGTATGAGCACCTGTCATGAGACAATTGTGAATATGGAGGCTGAAGGACCAAGGGGAAGGAGAAGATGAGGAAGAGACGGGAAGAGGCAGAGGAGAATGAGGAAGAGACGGGGAGGGAAGAGGGAGAGGAGATAGAGGAAGAGACTGGTAAAAACCAGACATCGGGACTGAAACATCATCGGCCAAAGGGCCATCAAGAATGTCGCCGGGCAGTGCGGGGGCAACATCACCATGTGTGCAGGCATTAGTGATCAGGGGGTCCTCCATCACCATGCCACCCTGGGTCCCTACAACACTGCACACATACTGACATTTCTGCACACACTACATGCCACAGTCACATAGGACCAACCAGGGCAGCCCATGTTCGTTGTCATCTGGGATAATGTCAGTTTCCACCGGGCTGCTCTGGTCCGGGACTAATTCACCAACCACGACCATTTCATGGTGCTGTACCTGCCCCCTTATTTCCCGGTCCTCAACCTGATAGGGGGATTATTTTCGGCATGGCGGTGGAAGGGATATGACTGCCTACACATGCACGAGTGCCGCTCCTTGCGAGCAATGGAGGAGGCAAGCGGAGACATCGAGGTGGGCTCGATCCACGGGGGATACGCCATGCCCGGCGATATTTTCCCATTGCCTGGCAAGGGAGAACATCGCCTGTAATGTGGACAAGGTGATGTGGCCTGACCCCGAACGACGGAGTGATCCCTGACTTGTAATGGGAGTTGTTTTACTACCTGTACAATGTATCACTGAGGCTTGGTTTCGGGAATAAAAACGGTTTAAAAACTACAAATGACAGAAGTGTCTTGAGTAAAGATGACCAGTGTGTTGTGTCTGTTTGACTGTTTATTGTTCATGTGCATGTGTGTTAACTATCGATCTGAAGAGGGCCTTTTGAAGTCAGAGTGTTAAGTTTTGATTGCAGAATGGCAGTTTTGATTGCAAAATGGCAGTTTTGACATGGCAGTTGAATATTAATCTTCAAGTGTTGTGTAAAGCATTCTTGTGTGTTGAGTTTTGACAAAATGAGCCAAATTATACATTTTGTGTGTTAGCAATTGGAAAAAACTGTAACTTAAGGGGGCTGAATAATTTTGCCAAATTTTTCAGTTTTTTATTTGTTAAAAAAGTTTGAAATATCCAATAAATTTCGTTCCACTTCATGATTGTGTCCCACTTGTTGTTGATTCTTCACAAAAAATTACAGTTTCATATCTTTATGTTTGAAGCCTGAAATGTGGCAAAAGGTCGAAAGGTTCAAGGGAGCCGAATACTTTCGCAAGGCACTGTATGTAGCACTATACATAGAACTCAGGTATGAGCACCTCTCATGAGACAATCGCGAATACGGAGGCTGAAGGACCAAGGGGAAGGAGAAGACGACAAAGAGACAGGAAGAGGGAGAGGAGAACGAGGAAGAGACGAGGAGAGGAGAACGAGGAAGTGACGGGAAGAGGGAGAGGAGAACGAGGAAGAGACGGGATAGAGGGAGAGGAGAATGAGGAAGAAACGGGGGAAGAGGGAGAGGAGAATGAGGAAGAGACGGGGGAAGAGGGAGAGGAGAAAGAGGAAGAGACTCTGACAAAAACCAGACATCGGGGCCAAAACATCATCAGCCAAAACGCCATCGAGAATGTCCCCGGGCAATGCGGAGGCAACATCACCATGTGTGCTGCCATTAGTGGTCAGAGGGTCCTCCATTCACCATGCTAACCTGGGTTTCTACAACACTGCACACATACTGACATTTCTGCATGCACTACGTGCCGCGATCACATAGGACGAACCAGGGCAGCCCATGTTCGTTGTAATCTGGGATAATATCAGTTTCCACCGGGCTGCTCTGGTCCGGGACTGGTTCGCCAACCACAACCATTTCACGGTGCTGAACCTGCCCCCTTATTCCCCGTTCCTCAACCAAATCAAATAATTATTTTTGGCATGGCAATGGAAGGTCTATGACCGCCAACCACATGCACGCATGCAGCTCCTGCGAGAAATGGAGGAGGCATGCAGAGACATCGAGGTGGGGTCAATCCACGGGTGGGTACGCCACGCCTGCCGATATTTTCCCCTTTGCCTGGCGAGGGAGAATATTGCCTGTGATGTGGACGAGGTGATGTGGCCCGACTCCAATCGACGGCGTAATCTCTGACTTGTAATGGGAGTTGTTGTGCTACCTTTATACAATGTATCACTGACGCTTGGTTGCGAGAATAAAAACAGTTAAAAACTTGAAATGACAGAAGTGTCTTGAGTACAGTTGACTAGTGTGTTGTGTTTGCTTTGACTGTTTATTGTGCATGTGTGTTTCCTATCGATCTGTAGAGTATTAAGTTGTGATTGCAAAATGTCTTTTTGACATGGCAGTTAGATGTTCATCTCCAAGTGTTGTGTCAAGAATTCTTGTGTGTTGATTTTTGACACAATGAGCCAAATTTTGCATTTTGTGTGTTAACATTTGGGAAAAACAGTAATGACACAACGTTTATATTTGTTTACATCTGATTTAAAAACAATCTCTTAAAAATATTTTTAAGACATGGCAAATATAAAATAAAATATTGTTTGTCATAAACAACATGTTCAATTGTTGAGAAAGTTATGATTGTTTTTTTCTTTTAACCACAGCCCTGTCATGAATTGCCTCAGTTGTTGCGTCAGTGTTATTTAGTGAGCAACACATGATGATGAAATGCACTCCAAGCAAGTTGGTAGTGGATAGGAGTCAATTATAAGTAATGAATGGCTGGATTATATATTGTTCTTGCTAGGCAGACTTGTCTTTCAGCATTTCTATGTCAATCAAAGTCAATGGTTTGTGTAGCTAAGAACTGAGGCCATAGAGAATCAATTTTTTCACTTACCATTAAAAATGGTTTACAAGCACCTGTAGGTGTGGTTGGGGGGAGAGAAATTAACGAATTAATAATTAATATATATTCCCTTTTCCCGCCTTAGGCAATATACTGAGTTAAACAGATAAACAGAAGAATGCTTAATAAAGTGTAGAGGTAGTAAATATCAACAATGTCGATACTATCCATCTAACTATTTGACCCCATATCAGTTATTTATCTGTGTGTGTAGACAGCTAAGGAAAGGAATGCTCCCACAACCCGGGAAACTTATTGTTGCCCGCAGTAGTCAGACAGTGCGTACCTAGCTGGAATGTGTGCATGATAAGAGCTGAACTCTATAAGCAGGCCAAAACAAGTTAGTTTGCGAAATTACAGATAAAGCGGCATCAAAGTACACACTTTACCTGGGCAAAGAATAACAAAAATTACAATTCCAAGAATATTATATGTCATCTTAAAGTCCAAAATCCGATCTATGATCTTAGCAAATCCTATATGGTTCAGTCTAGTAATCTAACATTAATCTAACACAATTCTAGGGCATGCACGAACGTGTGCCAGGAGCCTCCGTGTAAGGGTAGCCCAGGGTACACACCGTTGTAAGTCACCTGAGAATTAGACTGCAATTGTTATGTGTAGTTTTATTTTCGTTGGACCTTGGTTGTTTGGGATGAGATA
Source organism: Umbra pygmaea (assembly GCA_016801145.1). NCBI lineage: Eukaryota > Metazoa > Chordata > Actinopteri > Esociformes > Umbridae > Umbra > Umbra pygmaea. The sequence continues at coordinate 16,546 of JACXGM010014084.1, read as the reverse complement.
GATCCTTAGGAGGGTACTGACCATAGAGGTGGTTAGAGATAGGGATCTATGGGGGGGGTTGTTAATAGACTCTGGCGCTCAGGATTCTGAAGATGCGTCTAGCCATATCTATGTTGAAATGTCACCTGAACCTTTTTGTAACAGGTGGGACTTATTAAATCGTTTAGCCAGGGTTGGGCTTCTTGTATAAATATCTTCAGTTGCTTACACTCCTTGTCGAGTATTGTTGCATGTTACGCGGAAATCCTGTTTCCAGACTGCACTTTGTGTTTTGTTCTACGTTTCCTTGGAATTTAATAAAACCCTGGTTGACTGCACTTGCCTCCTGCCTCTGATCGTAACACTCCGTTAACAAGACTCATCCGGCTAAACTTAAACAAAGACTTTTATGCCCTCCACAGTGGCGTCGCCCCACTTTACCACTGCATAAAAATAGGAGTCACAGTTTCACTGGCTGGAGTTGGAACAAAGCAACACATATCAACACATTTACATGATTGGATTATTGACAGACATATAAGCGCCATCCTGTCTACACAAACACCCAGGCTGGGCCTATTGTATTCCATTTGAATAATGTAAGAAAATAGTATTTGTCTTAGAACCGCCAGGCCTTCCAAACTACCTATAACCGCCAACTGCTGATGGCCATCAGCGTCATTAGCATACAAATCACCCTCGTTAAAAACTGCTCTCTCCTCCGCAGCCTCCAGCCAAACCATCACTGCATCCAGCGATCAAGAGCATCACCTCTATTGTGTTTTTATAGGCCTGAGTAAAACTCAAAACAGATTAATTACATGGAGATTTGTTGTTTTTAATGGTAATATATAAAAGTAGAATACAAAAATATATATATATATACGTAATATCAAAGGATATATATACAGCACAAAATGTAGTATAGCCTAATTTCGTATAGTTTTTGCCTTTATAGAAAAACAATTATTAAGTCTATAGAATGAAAATCCACCACATTTACTTCATTCAGAGATAATACATTTCTTTCTGTTTTATTTTGTTGATGTAGAATTTAAAAACGATTTTCAACTAACGCTGCAATCAGAAAGTGCCGTTTTATTCTTTTTAAAATGTGTTCAATTGTTGGATGTTAGTTGGAAACAATAACCTGAATTACAACATGTCATATTTATGCTGTTGTATTTTCATAATTTTATAGGCTCTATAGAATTTGAATGTTTAAAAAAGATGTTCAACTAACATATTCAGAGCAAATATTTTTCGGGATCTGCATTGTGGTTCGGCACACCCATTAGATATATTTTTTCTAATATTTTATTATTCAAATACAATAGCGAACATTTCAGCCGGTGCAGTGTGGATTTTAGAATTGTTCTATGTACAGCTTGTATAATTATTGAATTAGCTTGCCTCAAACACTTTTGAAGCTAAAACTAATCGGTTTCAAGCAAGCTTCGCATTGTATAACGGCACGCTGTAAAGACCGGTGTTGTGCCGAAAACGGACCCCCTGCCAGAAACGTCCCCCCTTCGCGTGAGCGCGCACGCAAGCTACTGTATGCTTCTATGCTGTCACTTTGGATAGTTTTCGCTTCACTCCGTTGTCAATTTAGCAACGTTTCTCTAATGTTTTTCAACTAATGTCTGTAGTTGAAAACATTGTATATTTTAGGGACAGGAAGTGAAGGCGTGATTAGGCTGGCACAGACATGGCTAAAGCCTTAATGAAAATGCGGTGCGAATAACATTTGAATCCAGACCTACGGCGAAATCTTCGCTATAGTGTAGATGTGAGATAGAAGCGATCGCAGAGCAGGGCTGGAAGTGTTGCTCATATGCAGCATTTTAACTGCTAAGTTCAATAACTTCGTGACCTATACCATCTCTATATCAATGGTATATTATTATTCAGTTATAATTCACTGATTGGGAGTATATTTATTATTTACTTTTTAACCTTTACAGGCAGAATAAGCTGAGATCAGTCTCTTTCACAGTTGCGCTATATTACAAAAAATATAGACATAATTAAAATAATAAAAAACACACAGAGAAACATTCACAGTTAACAGCAAAGTGGCCATGCAAAATACATTTAAATACTCATAGAAGCATTAAAACCTCTAGTGTAAGTTTGCATTAAAACCTCTAGTGTAAGTCATTCTATGATAATGAGACATGGTATTCAAAGACATTTTTAACTCAGAGTGGACCTTGATGTCTAGAAGGCTCTAAAAGTCAAGGACTTCCATCCAACTAAAGTGACTAACAGGCAATGATGTGTGAAGGTTTGTACAAGTTATAAAGTGATGCAAACTGACCCATGCATATATAGTACATTACGATAATCAAACACTGATCTATAAGTGGCCTGTACACTTTCTGTTTTGTGAAGAAATACATAATTTTTTCTATTTATCTATTTCTATAGACTTCTGGATCTAGAAAATAGCATATACTTAGTTTTAGTAAAATTTGTAGCAATTGTAAGTCAGTCTGCAGTAGAGTTAATAGGGCAAGAGTTAGGGCTAACACAACAGTTAGGGCTAACACACAAGTTGTCACAGGTCAAAATATGGAAATGTCCAAGGGGGTGAATACTTAAGCAAGGCACAAAACTCTGTGTCATCAGCAAAGACATGACATTCAGATTGAACACAGTTACAGATAGACCTATATTGTGTGTAATAAAAAGCATTTGACTATATGACTATAGCAATAAAGGGAAGCCATTTAGCAGGTAGGGTTAAAATCCAGCAAGGCAGTGTCCCCTATAAAGTGCCTCCTGTCCATTGTGGGATTGCAAGGTCTGAAAATAGTTCAAAATTATTTTGGAAGGTGATGGTGACCTATATTTTATGTAAAAAAGCATTTGACTTTAGACCTAAAGGGAAGCCATTTAGCATGGGGGGTTAGAATCCGGCAAGGCAGTTTCCTCACTTGCCGGAAAAAGCCCCCCCTGTCTATTCTGAGATTGCAAAGTCTGGCACAGTTTAAAATTATTTTGGGAACTCCTATTGACTGATATTTTGTGTAATAAAAAGCATTTGACTCTAGCTTTAAAGAGAAGCCATTTAGCATGGGGGGTTAGAATCCGGCAAGGTAGTTTCCCTACTTGCCGGATAAAGCCCCCCCATCTATTCAGGGAATGCAAGCTCTGGCACAGTTCAAAATTATTTTGGGAGGTGTTGGTGACCTATTTTTTGTGTATTAAAAACCATTTGACGCTAGCATTAAAGGGAAGCCATTTTGCATAGGGGGTTAGAATCTGGCAAGGCAGTTTCCCTACTTGCCGGAAAAATCCCCCCCTGCCTATTCAGGGAATGCAAGCTCAGGCACAGTTCAAAATTATTTTGGGAAGTTTTGGTGACCTATACTTTGTGTAGTAAAAACCATTTGACTCTAGCATTAAAGGGAAGCCATTTAGCATGGGGGGTTAGAATCCGGCAAGGCAGTTTCCCTACTTGCCGGAAAAAGCCCCTCCTGCCTATTCAGGGAATGCAAAGCCTGGCATTGTTAAAAATTATTTGGGAGGTGTTGGTGACCTATATTTTGTGTAGTATAAAACCATTTTACTCTAGCATTAAAGGGAAGCCATTTAGCATGGGGGATTAAAATCCGGCAATGTAGTTTCCCTACTTGCTGGAAAAAGCCCCCCTTGTCTATTCAGGTAATAAAAAAGCCTGGCACAGTTCGAAATTATTTTGGGAGGTGTTGGTGACCTATATTTTGTGTAGTAAAAACCATTTGACGCTAACATTAAAGGGAAGCCATTCAGCATGGGGGGTTAGAATCCGGCAAGGCAGTTTCCCTACTTGCCGGAAAAATCCCTCCCTGCCTATTCAGGGAATGCAAGCTCTGGCACAGTTCAAAATTATTTTGGCAGGTGTTGGTGACCTATATTTTGTGTAATAAAAAGCATTTGATTCTAGCCTTAAAGGAAAGCCATTTCGTATGGGGGGTTATAATCCGGCAAGGCAGTTTTCCCACTTGCCGGAAAAAGCCCCCCTTGTCTATTCAGGTAATGCACCATCTGATTGGTCTGGATTCAAAACTCACACCGAAGTAAACAATTAATTTACAAGCTGTTCCAACTTGTGTGAATTTCATCACAGCAACTCATAATGTGACTCATTAGTGTGTATGGCCCCCACGTGCCTGTATGCACTTCTGAAAACATCTGAGCATGTTCCCGATGAGATGGTGGATAGTGTCCTGGGGGAATATCCTCCCAGACATGGATGAGGGCATCAATGAGTGTCGTCGGATGCACCGAAAACAATGTTCCAGAGGTTCTGAATTAGATGCTAGGTCTAGGGAACATGAAGAGCAGTCAATGGCATCAATGCTTTTGTCATCCAGGAGCTACCTACACACGTTGGCCACCTGAGGTGTGCATTGTCCTCACCCAATAGGAACCCAGGGTCCGCTGCACCAGCTTAAGTTTGACAATTGGTCTGAGGATTTCATCCCTGTACTAACAGTAGTCCGGGTACTGTTGGCAAGCACGTGGCAGTCTTTACAACCCTCCAAGCATATGCCTGCCCAGACCATCAATGACACACCGCCCAACTGGTCATGATGATGTTGCAGGTAGCATAGCATTTGCCACTGCACCTCCAGATTCTTTCACAACTGTCACATGTAGCAGTGTGAACCTGCTATAATCTGTGAAGATATCGAGCCACCAACTCAGGACTCTGGAATTCTGGTGTTCCCTGGCAAATTCCACTCGAGGTGCATGGTGCTGGGCTGCGAGCACAGGTCCCAGTAGAGGACGTCGGGCTCTTTTGGCTATCTAAATTGGCCTAGAGACACTTGTTTAAAATGTTCTGTTTGTGCAAACTGTGTTTTTATGATTTTTTCATGTTTTGTTATCTTACTTTTATATCACTGTACAGCACTTTGATTAACCTTGGTTATTTTTAAATGTGCTTTATAAATAAACTGACTTGACTTGACTTGACTTTTGCCACCCTCATGGAGTATGTTTCCGTCAGTTTGGTCAGAAACATTCACACCAGTAGCCCACTGGATGTCATTTCGTAGGGCTCTGTCAGTGCTCCTCCTGTTCCTCATAGCAAGAAGGAGCAGATACCAGTCCTGCTGCTGAGTTGATACCTTTCTACAGCCCTGTCCTAATCTCTTTGTGTAATGACCCATCTCATGGACATGGTATCTCCTCCATGGTCTTGAGAATGTACTGTGAGACACAGCAAACCTTGCAATTGCATCCTGGAGGAGTTGGACTACCCGGTGCAAATGGAATTGGCTGCAGGCACTGCCTCATGATACCAGTAGTGATAAGGAAACAAGCAAGATTTAGATTTTTTTCTGCATCCATCCTACTTTTGCCCCTCTGTTCTGTGTTATACTTTTTATATTTTTCAGTTACATGAGGAATTCTTGGATAAATGTATTTCTACTTTTTTAAAGTACTATGCAAATCAAAATTAAATTGTGATGATTCCTTCCTAAGGGAATTGCACATGTGTATGTTTTGTGTTGCCCCCCTGTAGTATGTCATTTGAGTTTCTTCCCTGTGTGTATTGTTTATCTTATGTTCCCACTTCTCCAGTCACATGCCATTATCACATGTTATCGATGTCCTATTGTCTTTATTGATTACTTTGCAGGTGCATTTACTTCATTCTTTAGTGCTGTATATAAGTCCTGTGTGTGTTTGTAATCTGTCGGTCATTGATATAGTGTTTAGTCCTTCCGTGTGTGTATATTGTAGTTGAATGTTTTCGGCCCTCGAGGCAAATTTTTTTATACAGTGTTTTCTTAAATAAACACTTTCTTTTACTTATATCCTCGCGTGTGTCTCACTCCTTCATCACCATGGAAAGCATTTATGACATACACTCACCTAAAGGATTATTAGGAACACCATACTAATACTATGTTTGACCCCCTTTCGCCTTCAGAACTACCTTAATTCTACATGGCATTGATTCAACAAGGTGCTGAAAGCATTCTTCAGAAATTTTTGCCCATATTGATAGGATAGCATCTTGCAGTTGATGGAGATTTGTGGGATGCACATCCAGGGCACGAAGCTCCCGTTCCACCACATCCCAAAGATGCTCTATTGGGTTGAGATCTGGTGACTGTGGGGGCCATTTTAGTACAGTGACCTCATTGTCATGTTCAAGAAACCAATTTGAAATGATTCGGGCTTTGTGACATGGTGCATTATCCTGCTGGAAGTAGCCATCAGAGGATGGGTACATGGTGGCATAAAGGGATGGATATGGTCAGAAACAATGCGCAGGTAGGCCATGGCATTTAAACGATGCCAAATTGGCACTAAGGGGCCTAAAGTGTGCCAAGAAAACATCCCCCAAACCATTACACCACCACCACCAGCCTGCATAGTGGTAACAAGGCATGATGGATCCATGTTCTCATTCTGTTTAGGCCAAATTCTGACTCTACCATCTGAATCTCTCAACAGAAATCGAGACTCAACAGACCAGGCAACATTTTTCCAGTCTTCAAATGTCCAATTTTGGTGTGCTCTTGCAAATTGTAGCCTCTTTTTCCTATTTGTAGTGGAGATGAGTGGTACCCGGTGGGGTCTTCTGCTATTGTAGTGTGTTGTGTGTGTTGTGGCTTTACAAATGTTTTGCTTCATACCTCGGTTGTAACGAGTGGTTATTTCAGTCAAAGTTGCCCTTCTATCCGCTTGAAGCAGTCGGCCCATTTTCCTCTGACCTCTAGCATCAACAAGGTATTTTTGCCCACAGACTGCCGCATACTGGATGTTTTTCCCTTTTCACACCATTCTTTGTAAACCCTAGAAATGGTTGTGCGTGAAAATCCCAGTAACTGAGCAGGTTGTGAAATACTCAGACCGGCCCGTCTGGCACCAACAACCATGCCATGCTCAAAATTGCTTAAATCATTCTGACATTCAGTTTGTAGTTCAGGAGATTGTCTTGACCAGGACCACACCCCTAAATGCATTGAAGCAACTGCCATGTGATCGGTTGAGTAGATCATTGCGTTAGGGAGAAATTGAACGGGTGTTCCTAATAATCCTTTAGGTGAGTGTATATACAGTACATGTGTTTGATTTGGTCACCAATGTGTGGTATATTATGATTTCTGGTGTGAATTTTTTGGTTTCTGTTCCCGCCTTCATATTCACTTGACCACATCACATCAGTACTACAATCAATAGATTACATAGATTTATCATCCAGCTACTTGCATTTGTGTAATTAGTGCCTTATTTAAGTCATGTGTTGTTAGTTTGTGGTGTGGTTCATTGTCTCTCTAAGGTATGTCTGTGTAAATGCTGTTTGTTAGTGCCTACCCTAATTGTAGAACTTTTCTATTACTGTTTTGCCCCCTGTAGCAGTTTTCTTTTATAAGTGTTTCAGCATTATTCTTTACTGGCAAAAGCATGCATTATTGACTTAATTCATGCATAAAGAGGGCTTTAGAGAGAACAGGACAATTATTTTTTTGCAGACACCCTTATCCAGAGTGACATATAGCATATAAAGGGGAATTCCCTGGAGCCACTTTGGGTATAGTGCCTTGCTCAAAGGCATAAAAGCTTTGGCCCACACATGATTCAAACCAACAACCTTCAAGACCACCTGACGCAGATAGTTGACTAGTAATTAGGCAATATCAAGCCATTTTTTGTCATTCTTCATTCTTTGGTCTGGCTTTCATGTTTGGACTACCACTATGTCTGGGTTATGATGTGGTTTGAGGTTCAAGAGAAAAAGCTAATTATACTGTATACTTTGCTTCTCAGCAAAACAACCGTACATCTCAGAATTTCTCCCAAATTACGTTCTCAGGAAACTATTTTAAAAACCTGAATTACGTTATATGCCAACATATTTAGTTTTTTTTACGTTTGAACTGCACATTTCGTTATTAGGCTATATTTGTACTTCAATTACGTTGCTCCGGTACATTTTGTTTAGCGGATTTGTGAGAGAACATTCCACACATTCCATAGCATTCGAAATTATATTGCAACATTCACAGTTAAGGTTAGGTAGTAGGATACTAACGATTAAGGTTAGACATGAGGTTACTAACGGTTAAGGTTAGATATGACGTTACTGAGGTTAAGGTAAGAATTAAGGTTAGGGTTAACATTACAAAAAACGATTATCGCGCGTCTGCATGACGCAAGCAATGTAGAACAAAACACACACAGTGCCGGTCTGGATTTGAACTCGCGAACACTGGCATGGAAGTCGCGGATTTATACGCCCTTCCACCATCCCCGACCTCCACCCTAGCAAAAACTACGCAATTTACATGCTACGTCATGATCTTCATATGTTCATATTTAACGTTATTCGAGTGTTCAATTTAGTTCCCTACAAACGTAATTTCACGTATTTCGGTTTTACAAAATAGTTCCCTCAGAACGTATTTCATGTGATTTAGGGCTGCAGCAAAATGAACTGCTTGTTTCAAAAGTAATAAAATGTATTTGATTATAGAAAAGCTAAATACTCACTCACTGTGTTGGTATACATAATGATAAAATGTCATTAAAGCTGCACTATGTATTCCAATGTATTCCATAGTCCAGTCAGCCCAAATTTTCCCTTTTCTACTATTAGGCAGACTCAATATGGAAGTTCCTAACGTTTACTAGTCCTGAAACATTGTTTCACCATTAATGAATGTAACTGTCATGGTTAATCATTCATTTATTTTTGTTTTATCCTTATTGTAAAGTGTTACCACTTGATTACATCCTCATTTAGCTAAAGGGGCCGTTTGTGTTACTATCCTTGCTTTTGGTGGCACAATTTTATCCTTTGGGAGTGGCTTGTCTGTAATGTCCTATTGGAAAAAGATCTCTCTCTACAGATATACTGGATAGGTGGCTCAATGAAAAAACTATGTTATGTTTATCAATGAATATTTATATTACCCTATTATTTCCCTGGTACAAGTTTATATTATCATACATTACATATATTTGATTAATAGCTCCATGTTGTGGGATTTAAAATAAATATGAAATGGATAACAACATATTTTTTATATTTGTCTTTTTCCAGATTTGAGTTCATCCAAATGGCTTATAATTCCTACTCAAAGACATCTTATTCCTCCAATCCTGGTAAGCAAATATGTATTTCTTTTTAGTATTAACCTTTATTTATACAGAAGAAGTCAACTGGGAGAAGGGTCTCTTTTGTGCCCTGTAATACAAGAAAATAAAAAAGCAATTACAATGAAATACAGACCAAAATATAAAATATACAATAGAGTACATAGAACACATAGAACATAGAACAAGTTAAAAATAGAATAAAAATTTAACATATGGATAGGAAACAAACATTAAGAAAATCATGCATAGGTAATAGTGAAAAAATGTAACCTGCATTTGAACAGCTTCTATATTAAAAGAAAATTCCAGAGTAAATAATAATGTTTATCTTCATCCTCATCCTCACGTCGTCCGCTTATCCAGGGTCAGGTCGCGGGGGCAGCAGCTCCAGCAAGGAACCCCAAACTTCCCTTTCGCGAGCCACATTAATCAGCTCCGACTGGGGGATGCCGAGGCATTTCCAGGCCGGGTTGGAGATATAATCCCTCCACCTAGTCTTGAGTCTTCCCACGAGGCCTTCTCCCAGCTGGATGTGCCTGGAAAACCTCCCTAGGGAGGCGCCCAGGGGGCATCCTTATCAGGTGCCTAAACCACCTCAACTGGCTCCTTTCGATGCAAAGGAGCAGCGGCTCTACTCCGATCTCCTCACGGATGACTGAGCTTCTCACCTTTTCTCTCAGGGAGACGCCAGCCTCCTGAGGAAACTTTGTACCCTGGATCTTGTTATTTTGGCCATGACACAGCCTTCATGACCATTGGTGAGGGTAGGAGCGAAAACTGTCCAGTAGGTCGAGAGCTTTGCCTTCTGGCTCAGCTCTCTTTTCGTCACAATGGTGCAATAAATTGAATGTGATACCGCCCCCGCTGCACCGATTCTCTGACCAATCTCCCGCTCCATTGTCTCCTCACTTGCGAACAAGACCACAAGGTATTTGAACTCCTTCACTTGGATTAAGGACTCAATCCCTACCTTGAGAAGGCACTCCATCGGTTTCCTGCTGAGAACCATGGCCTCAGATTTAGAGGTGTTGATCTTCATTAGGGGTCGACCGATTTATCAGTGCGCGGATTAATTGGCTGATCTTCTGGCATTTTTTACATAATCGGCATCGGCCAATATCAAGCCGATTAAAAAACAGGAGCATCTTGCGGGCAGCTTGGTCGCCAGGCCCTGGTATTGTTGTTGTGGAACACGTGTACGATGCACACTGCTCCTAGAGTCAATTACCAGCAGAGTGAGCAGACCTCATCCAGTGACTAAGGAGCTGTTCCTCTGAGAAAACAGTAAAGATTAAATTCTTATAAATCCTATTTAATGAAAAAACGTATGACATGTTACTGCCAAGTTCGAGAAAAAAAATGAATTGGCGACATGACGTTCGGCTACTTTGGATATTGATAGCTGTCATGTCACAATAATTTTGCAATCACAGACAGTGGATCTGAGACTTTTATTATTTGTTCCGTTTGTGTGTATATATTTGAGAGGGTTATCAACTCAATGCAGAGAAAGAAGTTGTAGTTGAAAGAGACCACCCCACCATAGGCTAGTGAAGGACTGGCTTTGCTTTGCTAGCGTCATGGGTAGGGTTGGTAACAGTCTATGGTTGGTACGAAGTAGACCTAATATGGCACCTGTGCCTTAACTACCCGTATCTACCGGACCGAATAGCAACGTGGATTTCTGTGCCTCATTTCGGCGCCACTGATATGCCTGTGTTGCTCTCTGATGCTCCGAAAACGACTGTTAGAATAACAGAAACATCTCAGCATGTGACGCTAGTTAACATTACACTCGTCAGCAGCTAACGTTAGCCTTGGTAAGTTTGTAGCTAGTATGAAAGGGGATACTGTTAACTAGCTATATTGCGTTGCATATGATGAAAAAGGGGGATTTATAATTAATCATCAGATCAGCCAACAGTAGATCAAAATCCGGTACTGCCACCAAACAAGTGCTGATTTAATATGTCCATTCAACAAAGCACAGTTGTTGCGCATATACGAGTCAAAATACGATGCCTATTCAAACCGAAAAACAGAAGACAGTTGTTTTTACTTCCACATTTAATCAAAATGCATTCATGTTAGCAGGGAATATACGTCGCTAGTGTTCTCAAACGTCGTTTTCAAAGTAGCCTATTTCTGATGTTTAGTCAGACGGTGGCGAAAAGAGAGAAGAACATTTGGCTTTTCCAACTCCTTGCGCAAGAGAATAATTCTGTAGTTAAATACGAAAATCCCATGTTTCTCAGTTAATGCTTATGTTATATTTATATTCTTTGTCATATTCTTGTATTGATTTTGAAACTAGATATATTTATCAAGTGCTTCTGAAAATTATGTCATATCTGTACTTCCGTTGTGCACCACCAAATATGATTGGTTAATAAAAGGATATGATTGGTTAATAATTGTGCAACTATCAAAATGCACAGATTAAATGTTTGAGGCAAAACCCAAGGATTTTGTTATAACCTTTGTTTGTTAATGAGGAACGCACACGGTGAACGGTTAATGGACTTTACTTAAACGACTGCCGCAGCCACATAACCAGCAGTAGCATACCAGACAAGGCAGAACATGCAGCCCCAGGCTGTGTTTTACTACAAAACCTCAGGGTCACCCGGGTTAATTAATAACAGTTCCTGGGTGCTGCCACCTTAAACACAGTGACACAGTTCAGTCTGTAACAGGTTTGTTTTACAAAACAGATTTAATAGGCGAAGTTGTATCAAATACAAATCGTACTATGCCTACTTTGACTTTATTATGTGTTTTGCCATTTGTTTTGCATTTTGTTTGAACAAATTTAAATAATTTGATATTCATTTGAGATTTGAAACTATTTTGTGTATTATATTTGGATTTAGCCTATATTAAAAGTTTGTTTTTTCAGTATTTTTGAAATGTCATTATTTCTCCACAAAAAATAATAATAATCGGTTGATTATCAGGTATCGGCTTTTTTGGTCTTCCAATAATCGTTATCTGTATCAGCCTTGAAAAGGTATCAGTCAATCTCTAATCTTCATCCCAGGCGCTTCACACTCAGCTGAGAACCGATCCAGTGAGTGCTGAAAGTCACAGGCCGATGATGCCATCAAGACCACATCATCTGCACAGAGCAGCGATGAGATCCCCAGCCCACCGAACTGCGACCCCTCCAAACCCCGACTATGCCTCAATATTCTGTCCATAATTATTACAAACAGGATTGGTGAAAAAAGCGCAGCCCTGGCGAAGGACAACCCTCACCTGAAATGAGTCTGATTTACAGCCGAGAACCCAGACGCAGCTCTCGCTTTGGTCATACAGACATTGGATGACCCTGAGAAGGGACCCGCTCACCCCATACTCCCGCAGCACCTCCCACAGTAGCTCCTGGGGGACCCGGTCATATGGCTTCTCCAGATCCACAACACACATGTAGACCGGATGGGCATACTCCCAGGCTCCCTCTAGGATCCTTGCGAGAGTGAAGACCTAATCCGTTGTTCCACGACCAGGACATAATCCACATTGTTCCTCCGCATGTGGAAAAGGTTTACATGGAATTTACAAACATTACCATAGATGATATATGTCTTATACAATGCTTTTCTGCCAATGCTTTAGAGAAAATACAAGAATACATTTTGGTCGCTTTTGTTTCAGTTTACACTTGAAATAAGACAATGTCCAGAATTCAAAGCGAACTTAGTGCCCAACCCCTAGCGAGTAGCTTCCAGAATGTAATAAACCTCTGGCCTACTTATCCATTACACTGTAACACTTACTGTAAAATTGTCAATAAATCTCACTAAATCATTTGAGAGTTATACCACCTACCTAGCTGAAAATGGTACACACCGAGCGAAATGTTTCACCCATTATTTGTAAGGTTATAAGGCACAAGTATTTCCATAAACAAATGATATGCTATTGGTGTAACGTCGCTAAGTTCCACGTTGGCCACAAGTGCTTCCTCACAGGCTGGTATAGCGCATGAACCTGTTTCACATGAACACATCCCAATAGCCCGGTCTCAATCACCGGAATACTGAACACCTGCATGCATTCCACTTATTATAAAAGCACCTTAGTTCCACTCACACTCCGTGAGGTATTGTTTGTATTGTGCAACTTACTGAGCGTTTTCATTCTACCAATGCTGATATTGGCCTGACCTGTTTATTCCCTGTTTTCAAGAACAATTCCTGGATTACCCTTTTGTACCGTTGATTGGATACCGCTGTTCTGTGTGCAAAACCCTTGCCTGTTTGACTGCCCGTATTGTGTACCAACAATACCCTATATGTGAAAGAAGTGTGTGAAAGAAGTATGTTTGAAATATTAGCAAATTTATTAAAAATAAGAAATGAAAAAAGCACATTATTCACAGCCTTTGCCATGTCAATCAAAATTGAGCTCAGGTGCATCCTGTTTCCACTGACCATCCTTGAGATGTTGCCACAACCTGATTGGAGTTAACCTGTGGTAAATTCAGTTAATTGGACATGATTTGGAAAGACACACACCTGTCTATATAAGGTCCCACAGTTAACAGTGCATGTCAGAGCACAAACCAAGCCATGAAGTCCAAGAAGAATTGTTTATAGACCTCCGAGACAGGATTGTATCAAGGCACAAATCTGGGGAAGGGTACAGAAAAACATCTGCAGCATTTAAGATCCCAAAGAGCACAGTTGCCTCCATCATCCCTAAATGAAAGAAGATTGGAACCACCAGGACTCTTCCTAGAGCTGGCCGCCTGGCCAAACTTAGCAATCGCGGAAGAAGGGCCTTAATCAGGGAGGTGATCAAGAACCCGATGGTCACTCTGTCAGAGCTCCAGCTTTTCTCTGTGGAGAGAGGAGAACCTTGCAAAAGAACAACCATCTCTGCAGCACTCTACCAATCAGGCCTGTATGGTAGAGTGGCCAGAAAGAAGCCACTCCTCAGTAAAAAGCACATGAGAGCCCGCCTGGAGTTTCTTAAAAGGCACCTGAAGGAATCCCAGACCATGAGAGACAAATTTCTCTGGTCTGAAGAAGCAAATATTGAACTGTATGGCCTGAATAGCACCGCTCATCACCTAGCCAATAGGATTGAGGGAAAGATGAATGAAGCAACGCACAGAGACATCCTTGCTGAAAACCTGCTCCAGGACACTCTGGACCTCAGGACTGGAGCTAAGGTTCATCTTCCAACAGGACAACGACCCTAAGCACACAGCCAAGATAAAAATTTAGTGGCTATAGGACAACTGGCCTAGTCGTGGCTATGCACCGTCACTCCCCATCCAACCGGTTTGGAAATTGAGAGATCTGAATATGGCTGTGCACCGACACTCCCCATCCCACTGGATGGAACTTGAGAGTTTTTGCAAAGAAGATTCAGAGAATCTGCACAAAAATAAGTGTGCAAAGCTTGTAGCATCATACTCATAAAGACTTGAGGCTGTAATTGCTGCCAAAGGTGCTTCAACAACGTATTGAGCAAGGGCTGGGAATACTTTTTTCGTTTTTAATTTTTAATAAATTTGCTCAGATTTCAAACACACTTCTTTCACATTATCAGTGTGGTGTATTGTTTGTAGAATTTTGAGGGAAATAATGAATTTCATCCATTTCGGAATAAAGGTGTAATCATAGAGATAAAATGGATAAAAAGGCCATTTAACTTTTTGGCATGGTCTTTCAATTAGTACAAAATTAAAAAAAATTAAAAAAAATTAAAAAAATAACTCAACACACAGCCAGTAAGGTCTAAACCGCTGGCAACAAAAGTGAGTACACCCCTACGTGAAAATGTCAAAATTTGGCCCGATTAGCCATTTTCTTTCCCCCCGTCATGTGACTCGTTAGTGTTACAAGTTCTCAGGTGTGAATGGGGAGCAGGTGTGTTAAATTTGGTGTACTATCTCACACTCCCTTATACTGGTCACTGGAAGTTCAACATGGCACCTCATGGCAAAGAACTCTATGAGGATCTGAAAAAAAATATTGTTGCTCTACATAAAGATGGCCTGGGCCCTGAAACTGAGCTGCAGCATGGTGGCCAAGACCATACAGCAGTTTATCAGGACAGGTTGCACTCAGAACAGGCCTCACCATGGTCAACCAAAGAAGTTGAGGGCACGTGCTCAGCGTCATTTCTAGAGGATGTCTTTTGGAAATAGAAAAAGAGTGCTTCCAGCATTGCTGCAGAGGTTGAAGGGGTCAGCCTGTCAGTGTTCAGACCATACACTGCACACTGCATCAAATTGGTCTGCATGGCAGTCATCCTAGAAGGAATTCTCTTCTAAAGATGATGCACAAGAAAGCCTGCAAACAATTGGCTGAAGACAAGCTGACAAAGGACATGGATTACTGGAACCATGTCCTGTGGTCTGATGAGACCAAGATAAACCTATTTGGTTCAGATGATGTCAAGTGTATGTGGCGGCAACCAGGTGAGTTCAAAGACAAGTGTCTTGCCTACATTCGAGCACGGTGGTGGGAGTGTCACGGTCTGGGCCTGCATGTGTGCTGCCGGCACTGGGGAGCTACAGTTCATTGAGGGAACCATGAATGCCAACATGTACTGTGACATACTGAAGCAGAGCATGATCCCCTCCCTTTGGAGACTGGGACACAGGGCAGTATACCAACATAATAACAACCCCAAACACACCTCCAAGACAACCACTGCCTTTGCTAAAGAAGCTGAGGGTAAATGTGATGGACTGGCCAAGCATGGTCTCCAGACCTAAACCCTATTGAGCACTTTCCTCACTTTTGTGAGATACTGTATTAGGCTAGTTTCTAGTGCTCCAATATGCACACCATGGGCTGTGTACAGACAGACTTAGCAAGTCTACTGCACCTATTTAATCTACTGCTCCTTAAACAGAACACAGCTCCATCTGTGGTGTTCTGATTAGATGTACAGACCTGTATATACACACACCGGCCACTTCTTTAGGTAAACCTTGCTAGTAATGGTTTGGACCTTCTTTTGGCTTCATACCTGCCTTAATTCTTCATGGCATAAATTCAACAAGGTGCTGGAAACATTCATCAAAGGTTTTCGTTGATATTGACATTATTGCATCATGCATTTGTCTGCTGCACATCCATGATGTGAATCTCTCATTCATCCTATCCCAAAGGTGCTTGATTGGATTGAGATCTGGGGCCTCATTTATAAACGTTGCGTGCGCACAAAAGAAGACATACGCAGCTCTCTACGCAATAATTGGGATTTATAAATAGCAAATTTGATGGGAAAATATGCGGTCCTTCACGACAACTCTGACCCATGCGTACGCACAAAAACAGGTGAAATGAGAAATGGCGACACCGTCGGCAGATGGATGAAACACGTAGGCTTCTGTAGATCTGTCTGAAAGTGCAGAGCGTTGTTTAAACGAAATCGAAATACTGCCTCTCATTAATAATATGAAGATGTCACAAAGCCATGCTTACAATTA
>JACXGM010014083.1:7905-22511 GCA_016801145.1 Umbra pygmaea | reverse complement strand
TTCTACTGTTGTACATTTTCCAGACCACTGCTCAGTACATAGCGTTTTATTATTATCATTATTATTACTATTACTATTATTACTATTGTCATTACTATTTTAAAATTCTTATATTGTTGTAATTCTTGTTTTTAAGCCCACTGCATAGAATCGCCGAGCCATGTCAATAAGAATTTCTCTGCATAGGATGATGTATGTTGTTCAATGCATATGATAAATAAACCACTTTGACTTTGACTTTGACTTTTAAGGGCGCGTGCTTAACCATAATGTAGCGTGTGCACAACGCGCATACACTTTGCTCCTCTCATCTACACAAATGCAGCAGTTCTTTATTATTGCAATACGTAATTAGAAGGAAAAATATTACCACACGAGGGAAGTCATTGTGGTGTCCGAAAATGTGAAAAAAATAGGTATACATCTAGTGTATACATTTAGCCTACTCAAATTATTCAGAATCAATTATTTGCACTGATATACATCAACCTCAGGGGAACCCATTCAATCAACATACAAGTCATTTGCAATGCTAATAGTAAAATCACCCATGTCTTTGCGATTTACAACTCATTTATGGCAACTTTGCCATGAGAAATCCCCCCTTGGATGGGTGGTTGTGAAGGGGACAACGGCTATCCGTTAAAGACATGGTTAATGATGACACAATTTATGATGCCAGCAAGTGCGCGAAATGCTGTTTAATCGAAAACACAAACACGCTGTGTAGCCTAATTGAACGAACATTTGGCACACTGAAAATGCGCGTCAGGTGTTTGGATAGAACAGGTACACTACTAAAGTCGCAGCATTCTTTGTGGCTTGTTGTCTTTTACGCAACATTTCCATGAATCATGGATGTGTTGATGACATTAATTAGAAAATTTTAGGGGACTTCAGGAGACGTGATGTTGAAATGCATGTGCCGTTGCAACTTAACCCAAATGCCCAGAAATACAGAACGGGAGAGGAAAGCTTATTTGACAGAAGAGTAATCTCGGTCTAATGTTAGACTACATTGCAAAAATATTACCATGCATTCATAACCTCGTGATTTAGTGAGAGTGAGTCAAAAATATCGGAAAGTAGGCTATGTCTTGTGACATTTCTTTATTTACATTTCGTAAAAAGAAAACTCAGCAATCCGCCCTCATAATAGCAATCCGCCATGGAACAAGCCCGTCTGCTCTTAAAGGGAATGTGAGATGACGCTCTGATTGGTTTATTGCACGTTACGCCCAAACCACACCTATGACTAATGAAGCTACTTCAGACCTACCCATTTTAGATTTGCGTCGGGCGCAGGAGTCATTTATCCCGCCGGTAAAATAGCAACAGACCCTCCCACAATGTCACTTGCGTTTCGCGTTTGTTACTTATGTTTCAGATCGTTAAAATAGGGCCCAGAGTGTTAAGTTTTGATTGCAGAATGGCAGTTTTGATTGCAGAATGGCAGTTTTGACGTGGCAGTTCAATGTTAATCTTCAAGTGTTGTGTAAAGCATTCTTGTGTGTTGAGTTTTGACACAATGAGCCAAATTATGCATTATGTGTGTTAGCAATTGGAAAAAACTGTAATAACTTCTTAGCAAGTTATTTTTATGTTTCGGTCTGACTTCATTGATCGCTTGATTGGGTCTGCTGCAGCACTCAAATGAGAAGGCAACGTAAAGCTATCGATTTGCCAAGGCTTCAAAATCTGACTAGCTGACATGTCCAAAAAACATTGAATTTAACTTTTTCATAAGTAATCATAGTTTTTTGTACATTACAACAAAGTTTAGGGTGTAAACTATACAAAACATAAAAATATACATTTTGACAGAAAACTAATTTTCAATCTTATTTGGCTTATAATCAACAATTAATGGGCGCAACATCCGACAGGTTCTTGCAGACCGCCACATTTTTAAAGGCGGGTGGTTGATGGAGGGCACCCAATCAGTGCTCCCCCACAGGTAGCGCCTTAGGCAACCACCTAGATTGCTTATGCCTAGAAATACAGTACACAGAACTCATTTTCCTCTCACTCTCCAGAGGAAATCGTTTGATTACTCATCATCTCTGGAAAACTTCTCCCATTCCTCACCTGACTACTAGTGTCTCCTCTGTCTTCCAAATTGGCATTTGAAAGCAACACATTTTCAAAAACAATACAGACCAATATCTTCGAGTGGCACAACGGTCTAAGTCACTTTTATTCAGTAAAGCTGCAGCCATGTCTCAAATTCTGCTTTATTGTTAAATAGGCCAAACGAAATTGGAGGGAAGAAAACCATGGTAATATTTGTAGATAAAATAATAATTCAATCAAAAGAACAACTATACAGTACTTTGTCGTTCCTTTAAAAAACGACTGAGCATGATCTCTGTTTCCAACGTCTCCTGCTTTCCCAGTCAGAACAGTCTCCTAAACCTTAACCTGCCATGCATCAGATGGGTCACTGAACCAAGTCTACTCGCCTTTGTGTAACAGAGTCTCTTGTCACTGTCCATGAGAACTCTCGCCTGTTATCATCATCCTACATCTCTCTGCTGCCTTCAACCATCAAATCCATCACTACTCCCCCTCAGGGCTGGAAGTCTTAGGCTCCACACACTCCTGGATTGCATATTCCCTGTCAGGCAACTCTTTCTAGGTGACACTGATAGGATCTGTGTCTGATCCACAGGCGAACACTGCTGCTGTCCATCTCATGTAGGAGAATGCTTTGTTGATACCTGCACTATTTTGTGATTGAAGCCGTATGCCTTGAGTAAGGCAATTGTTCAGTTCACAATGTGAAGTAAATGTATTTGCCTATATCACTTATACTTGCATTACACTTAAATATGTGCATTGTGTGTCTGCATATTCTGATTAATGCCTGGAGTTATATAACCTTTTAATATTCATTGTTAATTATTTTGTACAGCCTTACACAGGTCACACAAGTTTTACAATTTAGTGTTTGTGAAATATGAATGCACCAGCTATGTGATTGATCACTGGTCTTGCAACTTGTGTTTGGTAACACTAGAAATAAATGAGTGTAAATGTCTATTTACAACTCTGTACATGGAAGACATGCTTTGAGGAATGTTCCGGTTTAAAAATGATTAAAAAGGGGAAAAAAGCTTCCGATGTTAATAACATCTTCTTTTTCAGTTTGAACTGCTGATCTAAAAATCAAGAAAGCATTTAGGCTCTATTAAATCAGAGGGTGTAATGCATGTTGATCTTGGAATAAATAATTCATAAGATTTGTTTTTGATGTACGGGTTCATAAATCCATGTGGAGGGGTAAGAGTGATACTCTTAACACTAATTTAATGATTATGACTTGGTATTTCAGATTGCATCTGTTGTGTTATTAATGGCAGCCCATAAAACATGCCCATACCTGGAATTCAAATGAAAAGAAATAGGGAAATGTTAGAAATGCACGAGTACCGTCTTTAGGTGATCTTCGTCAAAGACTAAGGATTTCAGATCAGTAATGTTCACCTCTCCCACCTCTTATCTCAAGGAATTACCACAGGAGAAGTTTGAGGAAGTTCTTGGGGAAGGAAAGTGGGGCAGGTAGACTTACAAAGGCTTTCTTTATATAGTACAGAAGCTGTCCAGAATATACTGTAGATCAGGTTGCCAGCCGTATGCTCTCTGCTGTTCTGTTCTCTCTGTCCTTGGGAGGGCAGGAAGAAGAGAGGTATCTTTTCCATAGAGCGAAGCAAACTTTGAGGATACTTTGTCAAGACTGAGCTAATAGTAGGCTATATAACAGTGCTTCTGAAATGACAACCCAGGGATGATGAAACTGAATAGTACTAGGTCATTATACAGTATGCAAAAACATAAGTATTTAGAACAGGGGTCTCAAACCCTGGCCTGGTGAGCTATCATCCTGTAGGTTTTCACTTCAACCGCAGACGATGTAGCATCATTCAACCAAAATCTAAAACTACGAGCATTTCATTTCCTTCTATGAAGTATGGTAAACAATGCTACACTCCTATGACAGATGTTGATTGGGCAGATTATTATGGTAAATCATAATGATCAATTTTGATTCGAAGGTGAGATGAGAATTACTGCAAGTGTGTTGTGGAAAGATGTTTTAATTTATCTGATCCAAATGTCAATTGTACTAGATATTTTGGCTTTAGTCGTGTCTCATCTCCACAGTAGTCCAGTAGTACGAGTGTGTTGCAAAGAAAAAACTAGTAAAGATGAAAACTGCTCCAAAAAAACAGTACACTAGTGATTCCACGTGGGTTACTGGGCTAAGTCATTGCATCATAGGACAACTACTTTATGGTGCATTTGACATTGGCCAGAGTCCCATTCCACAGCCTCATCCCTAGAAACACCATATGTGCAGATCGGGCATCTAAATCATCAAATTGAATCGTGAAAGTATAGCTAGCAAATGTTTAATTCTTCTTCTCATTGTTTGTGCAGACCAATTGGCGGGATAATTCACTGTCATCTTCAACAAGATGTTGCCCCAATTTGCATTTAAAAATCCACCATATCCTCTGTAATCATGAAGTGCTTCGAGACGCTAGTTAAATATCACATTGTCTCCTCCCTTTACGACACATTAGACATTGCGAATGACACAATGGTAGTAGGTCAAATTACTGACAATAATGACACTGCCTGAGACGAGGTTTGCACGCTGATGACATGTTGTCTTGCAAATAATCTCTCCCTCAAAGTAAATAAAAACAAAGAGTTGATTGAGGACTACAGAGTGAACAAGACAGAGCACTCTCCAATCCTCATCATTGGAGGGGCCGTAGGGAGGGTCGCAGACTTTCACATCTCAGAGAAACTGGACTGATCACTAATCTCATTCACAGTCATTTCTCAGCAGGCTAAAGAAATTTGGCCTGTCTCAGAGAGCTCTCACAGTGTTCTACAGGTTCACCATTGAGAGTATACTGACAGGATGCATCACTGTATGAGAATGCTGAGGTGTCTGAATGTATGGCTCCGCAAATGGTCAGACACTCAGCTGAATTTGTCATTGGGTTCCCACTGCCCATCCTGGAAGGCACCTACAATATCAGGTGCTAAAGGAAAGCAAAGACAGGGACGGGCAGTAGCGTTTCTACAAGTAGCATCGTTACAAGTTTAATTACATTTCTCAGTAGCGTGGTCGTAGTGTCACTGTTTTCTGAATCAAATAGCTTTACAGTAGTGAAGCTTTTTAATTGATCAAGCTGCCATCCTGGGGTGGCTGGCTGGCCTGCAGAGGCCTCTGGCGGAGCCGCCAACAGGGTGAGTGGTTTGGGGGAGTTCGCATATAGGTACTGTTTTGGGGGTGTTGTACGCCCTCCAGCTCTCCTTGGGTCTGGCCACCTCGGAGTGGTGGCCTTTGGGGGGGAGGTACTGTTACGCCTGCCCAGCAGATGGCATGTGTAGACATGAACTGAGACTGGACTCTATATATGTATTAGTTATTTCAAATTCAGTGCATTGTGTTTTAGTTTTCCTTATAAGTGATATGTTGACTGTCCCTTTAAGAGGTGTCGGGCAATGAATAATGTTACGGTGGTTTATGTGATTATGTTATGCTGTTTGAGAAGAAGGTCTGGAAACTACATTATGCAAGTTCCATACGTATATTTTGGTAGAGTTAGGAAGTAAATGCGTATGCTCTGAACTGCAGAAAATCTGAGTGTATGTGGCGGAAGACAAAACTTGTAGTCCATTATGACAATAAAAACGGCCTTCATGCCTTCAATGTAGAACTAAGCAAAGCTAGACGGACCTTTTTCTCAAATAACTTTAACAACACACGCACTATATTTGCTACTCTCGAGAGACCAACAAACCCCCCAAGTCACATTCCCAGTGAAATGCTCTCAGACAGTAAATGTAGTGAGTTTGCTTTTTTCTTCTCAGAGAAAATCAATAATACCAGAAAGGTGATCAGCACATCTTTGAGTTGCGCTGAGGTCAGACAGATCAGACCACAACCTCAGAAATTAGTCACTATGTCTGTTTTTGAAGCAATTAATGGTAACGTTCTGGAAAAAACAGTACAGTACCTTAAAACATCAACCTGCGCCCTTGACACACTTCCCACATCTTTTTTTAAAAGTGTGTTTAACTGTTTAGAAGCAGATCTCCTAGAATTGGTAAATTCCTCACTTCTTTCTGGGACTTTCTTTCCAAAGTCCTTAAAAACTGTAGTTGTCCTGAAAAATAGCAATTTGGATCACACCGTACTGAGCAACTACAGAACAATCTCAAATCTCCCTTTCATAGGCAAGATCATTGAAAAAGTTGTTTTCAATCAGCTGAACAGATTCTTCAGCTCAAATGGACATTTTGACAATTTTAAATCTGGCTTCCGACCAGGGGACCCAGCGATCTGCCTCACCGGAGTATTGAGTTATGGATTGTTATGTTCTGTTTTGGACTAGTTTGGGTTCGCAGGGTGCAGGGGTTTTGTATGTTGTGTTGGTATACTAGGAGTCAGAATACCTGATGTATTAGGTAGCTTCAGCCCTCAGCCTTAGAGGGGAACTCTATCCTTCTCTATGCACGGTAGTCATGGGAGAGGGACACAGGTGGATCTCGTTCCACTCATTATGTCAAGTATTTAACAGGGCTGGTTTCTGTCTCCGTTGTCGAGTATTGCCACTGTTACGGTTAATTTCTGTTATTGCCTGCTCCTGCTACCATTCCAAAGAGTGTATTACCTGGGTTTGGATTATTATTAAACTACTCTTCTACTCCGCATCTGCCTCTGTGTCTTGATCGTGACAAATACAGATACAGGCAAACTCTCAGTGCTGGTACTACTCGACCAGTGGTTAAATTGGGCCGGAGCTCTCCGGGGCTCAGCTCCGGCACATAAACCTGCTCGGATGTGCCTGCTCGTAGTCAGTTGCCTACTAGAAATATGTCACATAAAATTTGATGAAAGTGATGCTTTTGAAAACATGATATTTCTGAAAATAAATGAAAGATTTTTTAAGTGGCATGTCTATTTTGTCTAGGCGTAGCTGAGATGTGAACGATCGGAACACGGCCGTATTCTTGGTCAGATGCTTAATCTCGTTGTCAGTCGGCCATCGCACACCGCTCTCGCATTGCGCATCAAGGTAGGTTTTATGCTACGTTCAGACCGAACGCTAATTGAGCGTGAAATTAGCTTCTATCGCATCTAGTTGGATGCTTGAACAATTTGAATCCACTCGATTGTCAAAAGCGAATAGGACGCGCGAATAAAGCGAGTGTTTGAAGTGAAGTGTTGGGAGGGGAGAGAGAAACTCAGCGGCGGCGCCAGGCATAAGGAAATCACCATACTCTTAAAATTATGAATAAGGGACAGCACATTTATTTAGTTAATATAGCTCTAACATATTGTGTCAAATGTTTAGCATTGTAAATAGTCCAGAGTATAAGTACTAGGCTGGGTTCATCTGTTTTGGGAAGTTTTTAATTAAAACCTATGACCAGGTAAAGGCAAGCATAAATAACCAGTGACCATAAGGAATACATTTAACTCTGTTAAATGTAGCAAGAAGGAGATCTTCAGAGCACCGGGCCTGTAAGAAAAGGCAGACTAATACTGAAGT
This sequence comes from Umbra pygmaea, assembly GCA_016801145.1. Lineage (NCBI taxonomy): Eukaryota > Metazoa > Chordata > Actinopteri > Esociformes > Umbridae > Umbra > Umbra pygmaea. Next base: position 14,934 of record JACXGM010014083.1, on the reverse strand, counting down.
GTTTTCATACCAGCCATTATGGGAAGTATTTGTATGAAATGTGAAATCCAAATTATAAAGGTAAAACACAAATAAATCCAAATGTTGATTGTACAACTAACCAGTGTTATCATCATTTTTATACCTTAATAGTAGGCAGGTTGTAATGAAGCAACCACTGGAGCCAGTAAACAAAACTACATACTTGGTTACCAAGCTGGCAGCTTTGAAGAGTGTTTGTCGAGTCCTGGTTAGACTATGTGTGTTTTTGTTTGCCTTTGTGTGTGTGTATGTGTGTGCGCAGAAGCGTCATGCACCTATTTTTTGAAGGGGGCACTGTGTGCACAACACATGCAAACATGTGCCCACAAATACAGATATTAAAAAGAAAATCCACTTGGCTCAAAAATCTGAGGGGGCACGTTTCCGATCTACTTAGCCCTATCGCCTAATGACTACAGCCCCATTGACTCCCTATGCCAATGCATTGATGAAATTAACAATTGGATGTGCCAAAACCTTCTTCAGTTAAACAAAGAGAACTGAAGTCATTGCATTTCAAAACAAAGATGAAGTTCTCAGGGTGAACGCATACCTTGATGCTTGGGGTCAAAAACTTAAAGATCAAGTCAGGAATCTTGGTGTGATTCTGGAGTCAGACCTTAGTTTCAGTAGTCATGTTAAAGCAAAAACTAAATCGGCATATTATGATCTTAAATATATCTCAAGAATTAGATGCTTTGTTTCCAGACAAGACTTAGAGAAACTTGTTCATGCTTTCATCACCAGCAGGGTGGATTATTGTAATGGCCTCCTCACTGGTCCTCCCAAAAAGACCATAAGACAGCTACAGCTCATACAGAATGCTGCGCTTAGGATTCTAAGCAGAACCAGGAAATATGAGCATATCACGCCAGTCCTCAGGTCTCTACACTGGCTCCCAGTCACATTTAGGATAGACTTTAAAGTATTTTTAGTGGCATATAAATCACTCAATGGCCTAGGACCTAAAAACATTGCAGATATGCTCATTGAATATAAACCCAACAGACCACTCAGATCATCAGGATTACATCAGCTAGAGATACCAAGGATTCACTCAAAAAGCGGAGAATCTGCTTTTAGCCACTACGCCAGCCGCAGCTGGAACCAGCTCCCAGAAGAGATCAGATGTGCTCGAAACAGTAGTCACCTTTAAATCCAGACTCAAAACACATCTGTTTAGCTACGCATTTACTAAATGAACACTGTGCAAGTCCGAACTGATTGCACTATATTTTATATGGTTCGTTCAGTCTCTTTTATTTCTTAAACTGTACTATTTTTCTAATTGTTTTTTTTATTTTAATTGCTCAAATTTTATCTTTAATCTTTTTTAAATTTTTATGTTTTCCTGTTTATGTAAAGCACCTTGAATTGCCATTGTGTATGAAATGTGTCATATAAATAAACTTGCCTTGCCTTGCCTTGAACTGTTAAATTAGCTCTCAGTGTGCGTGCCACTGATAAGAGCACGTAAGCTACCTCCGTTTATCCGTTGTGCACTCGCTTTATTCAAGTCACCCACGTCTTCATGTATGTATGTTTCCAACTCTACAATTAAACACCAAACAAACATTCCATCTGCCTGCCTGTCGGTCTCTCTCCTTTCACACCACTAGAATGTATAATTCTTCTTTGCATCAGCCACATTCTCAGAGTTTGTGCAGACCAATTGGCGGGATAATTCACTATCATCTTCAACATCTCCCTCGCACAAGATGTTGCCCCAATTTGCTTTTAAAAATCCACCATAGCCTCTGTAATCATGAGGTGCTTCAAGATGCTAGTTAAATATAAAATGAGATGATTTCAAATGCGAAACTGTTCTCAATGTGCTTACCTGGTTAAATAAAGGTTAAATAAAAAATTAAATAACTTTGTGATTTACATATGCATACCACTAGATTGTTGGGACTTTGTTTGAAATATTCCCATAATTTGAAGCCCTTGGGTGAGATTTTTTAGCAAGGAGAGTTTAATGGAATCAAGATTTCGGCAGGCAAGCTACCTTCATCAAGGTTTCATCTGATAATCATTTTCAGACATCATACCAGTATAATAATATGGCAAGTCGACGGTACCTTTGGCTAATCAACGTTTTTACATAATCGATGACGTCAATTACATTTTCCCAGCTCTAGTAATTAGTATTTATTAGTAGCTGATTTGTGGTGAAAGTTCTCTTGTATCTTCACTTTTCCACTCACCAAATGGTTAGCTATTTTTCATTATCACTGTAGATTATGTAACATTTATTCAGAGTGACCTAACCTCAAAAGTAGAGAGGTCGGGATGCAGGAAGCTTTGACATGCTTCATTCAAACATCAGCTGAAGGGCAAATCAAAAAAATTAGATCGAGTGGTGACTTTACGTCTACATCCTGTTGAGCAAAAGCTCTTTATGGTAGATGAAGAGTGTCATGTAAACTTTCTGCCAACATCGGTTAAACGTATTTGTGCTCTGCATAGAACACCCTATTATTGGTATACCCAGTGTTACATCCAGCCCAGGGTGGGCTGTGATGATGGAACTGAGACATGGATTCTTTATATAGTACTTAGTTTCCTTTGTTTAGATTTTGTTCAGTTATTTTATTGTGTTTATTCTGTTTTGGTTCCTTGTGTTTTATATTCAATGCCTTGCATGGTGGTTGTGTTTTCCCTATTTACGTGTACTATCCCTTTAAGGGTCACAGCACCTCTCGGTAGTTTGGCAGTACTAGAAATGTTTAATGAGTAGGATTGCGCTCAGCTGTGTCCAGTTATAGGAGCAGTGGGGCATTATATAAGGGGCTGCCAAACTAACGAGAGGTGTTGAGCATTGTCAATGTTACAGTGTAAAATGTCGGTTCTATGTGTTGTCAATTCCCAGGATATTATGATGTGCTTCAAGTTACCGTGAATCGTGGTTCTGTTATATAGATAAATGCGCTATTTCTTGTTTTGTGAGTTTTGGTGTCCTTGCCACTCTTAAGAGCAAGAGTATTATCTGTATAGTTACTCACTTGGTATCCTTTGAAGTGCCGTCAATCCCTACCTAAGAATATATTAATAAAAGTAACCTATGTATCCTCTGTTGCCTCGTTTCTCCGGTCTCTTTCCCTCAACCAACACCCCCAACACCCTGCACTGTGACACCCAGTAGCTGTTTTGAAATATATTTCCTTTACCAGTGTTATCATTTCATCAAACTGTCAATGTTTTTGATAATTAGTGTCATAAAAATGTTAGCTAGCATTTTACGGAATATCATATCTGAAATGTTTGTTGAAATATTGCTATTTTTAGGAAGTTCATGAAATGCTTAGCAAATAAATACAAACCACTATTATCTGCCACGTCCACGTTTATCACCCACATCCCTATTTTGTTCAATTACATTAGATTTTAAGTTATTTTTGTTTCCAAAAGCTACATAGTGGTGTTCTTCGAAAGTGTTGACTAGAAAGCTATCTTGTTTACTTGACGTCCTGTTAAGGACTTAATGAAACCGTCCAAGTTTTCCTTGCCTAGCACAGTGCACCCACATGTGGATTATTAAAGCAGGGATGTTACTCAAAAGGTTTCTTTCCAGTATACGGTAAAGATTGACTGGTTGTTTACATTGATATTACACCTTATTTAACACTTAATGATTGATTTATTTCTGGCTACTAGCAGGTATATGAACATTTAGACAACTAAACTAAAAAACATTGCTACAACTTTTGCTATACTTAAAAATAGGATTTTACCTGAGGTACTGTAGTGTGTCGCCCAAGTAGAATTTTATGATTTGCAACTTGTCACACAAAATTCAGATGCATCACCAGTAAAAAAAAATTTTTTTTGTAGGATAAGCTATTTTTAATTATGAAAATCAGTGGATGTCTAGCTGAAAGGGTATAACATGTACTGTTGTGAATGAATGTCAATATTCAATGAATGTCAATATTTTTTTTATTCCTCTGACCACTAGAAGTGTCCAATAGTAGGGGGTGGTCGAAAATAGGTGGACGTTAGCTAGGTAGTGTCACGCATCTCGGCGGCTGAGCGCAGACTGCCGGATGTTCTGGCGGGTGGCAGACTGCTGCCGGAGGTTCTGGCGGTGGGCAGACTGCTGCCGGAGGCTCTGGCGGCGGGCAGTCTGTAGGAAGCGGCTGTCGCCACCCCACATAGCCCCCCCGAAAAGTTTCTTGGGGAGACAGTCCTCAAGCAGGAGCGGGGAACCTCTTATGAGGGCTGGCATCTCATCCTCTTCGCTCTCATACCCGGGGAGGTCGGCCATCTTGGGAAGGGGTGAACCCCTTATGAGGGCCGGCATCTCCTCCTCCAACCACCCATGAACGGGGTCGGTGGCAACCAGGTGAAAGGGGGGCCTAGGAGCGTTAACTGGGGCAACAACTGGGACAACAACTGGGACAACAACTGGGGCACCAACTGGGGCAGCAACTGGTTCAAAAACAGGTGCCCTATCTGGGGCAGAAACAGGTGCCCTATCTAAGGCAGAAACAGGTACCCTATCTGGGGCAGAAACAGGTACTCTAACTGGGGCAGAAACAGGTGCCCTAACTGAACTGGCCTGAAAGCCATAAAAACAATCAGCCTGAGAGCTGGAGGGGCTGTGAGAGCTAACCTGTGTGCTACCAGGGAATGGAGAAACCCTACCCGAGGGAATAGAGGCCTTCCGGGGCTGTAGAGGTAGAGGCAGTTGGGGTGGTGTCCGCCGAATGGCTCTTCCACTCCACTCGGGGGGTAAATCCCACTCCTTCTCCTCGTCGTCCAAAACCTCTAGGTCCTCTTCCTCCTCCTCCAAGGGAAACTCTCCCTCGTCCCTGTCCGCCACCTCCAACCAGCTACTGCAGAAATAGGCTACTCCCTCGGAGTCGTAACATACGTCCTCCGGGAAGTAGCCCATAGCCCATGCCTGCTCGCTGATCTGCTGGTTTAGCCGGCGGAGATCTCCCCCGACGTATCCCACTCCAGGAAGGGGAGAAAAGCTCTCACTGGGTTTGCGGGTACGCCTTTGCTGTCTCATTTGGAGGTTCGTCAATCTGTCACGTATCTCTTGCATATTAGAGAGAGAGACAGGCGCGAAGGTTGTAATGATCCAAAATGATACTTTATTCTTAAAACAAACGACTGCCATGAGGGGCAAAACGGAATGCACAAACCTAAAGACACGTAACAGTATACATTGACGAACAAGGACAAGGCGGAAACACAAGGGCTAAATAAAAATACAAATGAGAATAACTGAAAACACCTGGGAACTGACATAACTAGACAGCGATCTATAGGATAAGGGAAACGTGACACGACAAGGGAGTAACCAACTAATAATGACTGACAGACCTAACTGGGAGCTATACATGAAACAGACAGAAGAGGGAGCCAAAATACCACACATAAGGGAGCAACCTAGAGACACAGAAACACATGGAAATAACCTACAACTAAACCACCATGATAAACACTGGACTGCAACATGGGAGACAACATAGGAAAACTAACAGAACATAAAAGGAGAAGGCAAATTATACAGCCCATACAGGAATGGACGTGACAGGTAGATTCTAGATTTTTCCATTCAAGAAAGGCACTGTTGAGCTAATATGAGTTGATAAATAGTAGCTTTAGGTAACCACCGCTTCTCGCTTTCCCTTCTCAACGGTGCACTTGCTCTCCTCACACCAGAAGCCACAGAGTGGACGTAATAAATAGGAGAGTAACACAGGCACATTCATGCATTAACGCTTCAGCTAAGAAGATGTGTTAAAGTTCTTACAGATTGTTTTACTTATACTGTTGTATTCAAAATGTGTAACTATGAATGCATCAGTGTTTGATTTAGGGCTGGGCGATATGGCTGAAAACTCTATCACGATATAAGTTTTTCATATTGGTCGATATCGATAATTATTGATCTGTTTTATGACATATGTAGAATAAGGAGCAGGAAAAAAATATTAAATTTAAACATTTTTATTTTAAATTTAAACTTCCACTGATTATAATCCCCTTAGTTATAAAGGCAGAAATGTCAACATAACCATGGAAAACACTCAAATAATTAAAATGTAAACATAAGTCTAAAATCACAATGAACACTTAACAATTATCTGTTACACTAAGGTGCAAAATTAGAATACGGTGAACCCTCGCTATATCGCGTTTCACCTTTCACGGTCTCGCTGCTTCACGGATTTGCAGGATGCAGCGGCTCAATCAGAAGAGCAGTGAAATACACGCAAGTCACTATTTGTCCTATTGTAGGCCTACTTTATATTTTTTTTCATAATCACGTTTCATTTTCTCCCGTTCTAATCCAATAACTCGGGTCGCGGTGGGGCGGTGCTGATCTCCGCAATTTAAAGCCTTCAGTTCGTATTGAAGATTAAAATTATTATTTTACAGTAGGCTATAGTAGTTATTTGTAAAAAAAACGTTTAAACATTACTTTAATTTGTTAAACAAATGCTTGGGCCTGTAAAAATGGTTTTGTTCTTTGGTTTCAATGTAGCTATTATGGAGTATTTTATTGTATAATAATTGTAAAAAAAATAAAGGTTCCTACTTCACGGATTTCGCCTATCACGGGTTATTTTTGGAACGTAACCCCCGCGAAAAACGAAGGTTCACCTGAGAAGGTGGGGAAAACAAGTTTGTGATACAGCCTACCAGTCTTGGTGAGGACGACATTTGGCATAATTTGCAGACGAGATGGTCTGACTACGGTCAGACTTGGCCAAAGAAAAAAACTAAAACTGCCATACTGGCGAGCTGACTTTTCCAGTTTTATCAACAATTTCCTCGCTCTGTGTGGCACAAATTTTCCACTTATCAGTTTCAGTTTCAGTTACGGAAGAATCCACCACGGCTCACGAGACAGTAATATTGTGCAACCAAACTTGATACTGTCAAATGATTTGCTGTTAGCGTGTCACTCGCTACGTTGCTAGGTTACCAGAGAGAGTGCCTTTGTTTATGCAACCGAAATTGCTTCGCAACCGCTGTATTTTTCCGACG
>JACXGM010014082.1:0-22414 GCA_016801145.1 Umbra pygmaea | reverse complement strand
GACAAATTATGGTTGTTACACTGAAATTACATAGAAATTAAAGTGGAAACAAGAAAAAAATAACTGGTAAAGTGTAGGCTAATATGAAGATAGATCATTGCTTTAGATTGCAGGGACAAAGTATGGTTGTTACACTGATATTACATAAACATTGAAGTGGAAACAAGAAGGAAATAACTGGTAAAGTGTAGGCTAATATAAAGATAGATCATTGCTTTAGATTGCAGGGACAAAGCATGGTTGTTACACTGAAATTACATAGACATTGAAGTGGAAACAAGAAGGAAATAACTGGTAAATTGGAAGGTAATGGGAGGGTTTTTTTATTTATTTTTTATTTATACAGGGAAAACCAACTGAGACCCAGGTCTCATTTACAGTGGTGCCCTGTATTACAACAGCAGACATAAAACATGAATAAGAAAATATACATCTATACACATACTCACACACACACACACATTTATATATAAAACATAAAAAACATAAAAAAAATGGAATTCGAGTGGAAACAAGAAGATAATAATTGGTAAATTGGAGGGTACTAGGTGACTAAGATGGCACCGTTGTGGATGGCTGCCATTTCTCGTGCTCCCCACCAACTTTGCATTTTTACTGTTATATTTTACTTATTTATATTATTGATTTGTAATTTAGCTGCATTTGCAAGCACTTTAATAACTTGAAAAAGTGAGTAAAAGGTATTAAGTTCCTCTGGGAGAGACAATGACACCTCACATATTCCAGTCTGTAGTGAGGAAACAATAACATAAGTCGGCCGGCTTTTGATTTGTCCGTCCACCGTTGAATCGACCTCGTCGCAGTTTGTTGCTGTTTTAGCCTCTGCTTGTAAGCTGGAAGCAACGTAAATCTCAGAATTTCTCCCAAATTACGTTCTCAGGAAACTATTTTGAAAACCTAACATACGTTATATGCTAACATTATTAAGGTGTTTTTACGTTTGAACTGCACGTTTTGTTATTAGGCTATATTTGTACTTCAATTACGTTGCTCCGGTACATTTCGTTTAGCGGATTTATGAGAGAACATTCCACATTCCATAGCGTTCGAAATTATATTGCAACATTCACAGTTAAGGTTAGGTAGGAGGATAGTAACGGTTAAGGTTAGGCATGACGTTACTGAGGTTAAGGTTAGAATTAAGGTTAGGGTTAACATTACAAAAACCAACAATCGCCTGTCTGCATGACGCAAGCAATGTAGAACAAAACACACACAAAGTGCCGGTCTGGATTTGAACTCGCGAACACTGGCATGCAACTCACGGATTTATACGACCATCAACCATCCCCGACCTCCACTTTAGCAAAAACTATGGTATTTACATGCTACGTCATGATCTTCATATGTTCATATTGAATGTTATTCGAGTGTTCAATTTAGTTCCCTACAAACGTAATTGACCCTCTCATATGTTCATATTTGACATATTTCGGTTTTACAAAAAAGTTCCCTCAGAACGTATTTAATGTGATTTAGGGCTGGTTGGAAGCAACAGTATCAATGCGTGATCTGATTTGCCAAAATTAGGACGGTGGAGGGTCTTGTATCCATGCGAAAATATTTAAAATACATACCATAAATTGCAATATGAATGGTATTTGAACCATAAATTAAACAAAATACACATTAAATAAAAGCAAAACAACATTGAAAAAGAGAAAACAGTTGTGAATTGCACTGATACAACAACTTACACAACAATTTTATTAATCAATTTAGTTTTGCTATAACAATAGTTGCCAGAAAGTAATTAAATAATGGCTAATTGACAGATTTTATGTAATTGTTGCTTTGTGGAAATACTTACCAAAACATCATTAATGGGTAACTAGCATAACCCCAATATTGTCTTCTCAGTAAAAACCTTTTCCCCAACCTTCCCTAGCCATTTCCTTTAAATTTCCGCAGCAAGGCTTACTATTGTGCAGTTACCATACTGTTAACCAGTTTTTCGTCTTTGTTTCTTGGTTGTTTCCTGGTTGTTTCCTGGTTGATTCCTATTAATTACCTAGTTATTTCCTGCAAAATAAAGTGCTACCACACTTTCTAGTAACACTAGACTACTAAAAATGTATTTATAGCCATTCAAATGGAATGAATAATAAAGTATACCTGAACATCCAGATGGCACTGTATGTGTATCATCAAACAAAAGAAGGTGCCCTTCGTGGCAGACGTGTTTGCTTACTCCGCTCTTGAATGCATTTTTTCTTTTATCTTTGTTTGTTTTCGTTTTCCTTGTAGTATTTCAATGCCATATAATGCTAACATACAACAAACAGGCATTACTGGATATCGCCATTTCAGCCAACCACTTTAAATTTACTGGTTTCATACCACTGGAGTAACAACTCTTTACTTACCCTCGAAATGACTGCCGCCACCCGCAGGTTGGCATCGAAGCACTGAGTTTGAGGGAGGAGGCTGATCCAAGGAGAGTGCTCCGGAGACAGCGACTCAAGCAATCCAAGAAGGAAGGACTCCATGCTAGCTAGCCAGTCTCCGGTACCCAGCCTTATGTTGGCTAACAGGCGGTCTCTAGAATATAAATTAGACGAGCTGAGAGCATGGATTACATCATCACAACAGGAAGTAAAGGAGTGTTGTGCTCTGATCTTTATCGAGACCTGCCCCTCGGAGAAAGTCCTGGAATCCTCTGTTCAGCTATAGACTCACTCAGTGCACCAGGGAGACTGGACTGCAGCCTCCGGTAAGACTAAAGGGGGAGGTGTGTGTATGTTTATTAATAACTTTTGGTGCAGGGACATACAGATTGTTTATAGACACTGTTCGCCAGACGTGGAGTTTTTACTGCTGAAATGCCGTCCCTACTATCAGCCGAGGGAACTCCGTGGCAGCACTCGGCAAGCACTAGAGACGGCTCATTCTGATGCTGTTTTTATTGCCTCCAGCGATTTTAAGTATGCCGGAAACATTTGACCCTCTGCAGTATGCACACCATTCCAACAGGTCCACCTCGGATGCTATTGTTACGGTGGGTTTGTGGGTTGAGAGAGGAGGACCCGAGAGCAGAACGTTGTTTGTATGCCATAAGTTTTAATGCTTAACTTGTCTGGGAAAACACATATACATTTAAGTTCCAGGCAAACACTGGGAACGAGAGTACGAAGCAACACAATAGTAGTGTGCTCTTCAAGTGGTACGTACACTTATTTTCACAGAAAATATCAAACCGTCAAGAACACTCGAAACATAAGCACGTATTACTTACATAAGACCCGGCACTTATAGCATTGACAGAAGTAAATATAATGATCCCACAGAGACAGGTTAAAGAAACACAATGTCCAACACACTCTTCTTGGTCTGGGCTCATTTATATAGAGGAGGTGAACCATCTAATAATACAAGGCTGTAGGTAATCAATAATCTAGCCGATACAGAAGTACTATCTCCTAACCTAAACCAGTGAGAAGAAGGCCCAGACCAAGGAGAGAGGTATGGCTAATGTAAACAGTGAACAATGTAAACTAAAACAACATGCAATGCGTGAAAGGGACACAAGGGGGAACTGAAACATAACCAACACAAGAATATGACCAAAACAGAGAGACACACAGGGAAGCAAACAGGAACTAAAAGTCCTTTACCCAGCCCACACGGGGCGGGGAGTTACAGCTAATGCTGATGTCCTCCATGTTTCTCTCTCATCTGGAAGATGAGGACACGTATTAGGATGCTATTTATCGAATATATCTCTGTTTTTAATTAGGTTATCCCTCACAAACTCACTCACAAACTGTCTGTACTTGGACTAAATCCAACACTTGATAATAATATATGAATGGATCAGCAGCTCTAAAACAGTTTAGAAACATACTTCTATGTCTGCTGAGTACATGTGTGAAATTTAATGTCATTAGTGTGAAGCAAACAAAAGATATAATGGTTTTAGTATAGTTTTTAAAATTGTAAACATCTTAAAACTACATACATATATGGTGACCTTCAGTGATTTAGCAATAAATAATATGCATTTTGTACCCTTAAACCGGGCTTTTGAAATTGTTCTTATTACTATCCAGCACTATCCAACACATGTACGTTAATTTATTGACAAATATGACTAAAATTCACTTTTCACTGTATAATAATAATAATAATAATAATAATAATAATAATAATAATAATAATAATATTAATAAGGCATTCTTATATTGCGCTTTTCTTCCAAGGAACTCAAAGTGCTTTACACAGTGCGGGGAAAGCCCACCTCATCCACCACCAATGTGTAGCACCCACTTGGGTGATGCACGGCAGTCATTTTGCGCCAGAAAGCTCACTACAAATCAGCTACCAGGTGGAGAGGTGAGTAGTTATATATGCCAATTAGGAAGGAGGGGGATTATTAGGTGGCCATGATTGAGTGAGAGGCCTGGTTGGGAATTTGGACATGACACCAGTGTTAACACCCCTACTCTTACAATAAGTGCCATGGGATTTTTAATGACCACAGAGAGTCAGGACACCCGTTTAATGTCCCATCTGAAAGATGGCACCCTACGCAGGGCAGATGTCCCCATCACTACCCTAGGGCATTGGGAATGATCTTTAGACCAGAGGGAAGAGTGCCCCCTACTGGCCCTCCAACACCACTTCCAGCAGCACTGGTCTCCCATCCAGGGAAATAACCAGGCCCGACCCTGCTTAGCTTTAGAAGCAAACCAGCAGTACAATACAGGGCTCTATAATACACATTTCACAGTATGTTGACTGAATGTATAAATAATACAGTAATAAACATGTTGTTATTAGTATTTGTCTCACTTAGTGGAGACATTGTTGGAAGTATGTTACAGTATAAAACGCCTAGTTTAGTAAACAAAGGATTTCACTCAGCTAGTAGCGAGGCAACTATTTTTCAATTAATACAATACACCTTTAGTATTAGCGGAGACACGGTTTGTTTTTACAGTATAAAACGACTATGTTATTACAGGCCTAGCATCATTACTACAGGCCTAGCGTCGTTATTACAGGCCTAGCTTAGTAAACAAAGTATTTCACTCAGCTAGTAGCGTGGCAACTATTTTTCAATTTATACAGTACACCTGTAGTATTAGTGGAGACACGGTTTGTTGTCACAGTACAAAACGACTATGTTATTACAGGCCTAGCATCCTTATTACAGGCCTAGCATCGTTATTACAGGCCTAGTGTCGTTATTACAGGCCTAGCTTTGTAAACAAAGGATTTCACTCAGCTAGTAGCGTGACAAATATTTCTGTGATACAATACACATGCTGTAGTATTACACTTATGTGGTATCAAAACACGCATCATCCGAATTTACTAGAAAAACCTCTATCAAACATTGTATTCATACAATACACCAGTAGTATTAGACGTAATACGTAGTAACATCTTTATGTGATTACAGAATAAATATATAATAAATAATAACATATAATTACATATCCGATAGCTAATGCTCATTTTTAGTTCATGCATCCCACTTATTTATTAGTCAGTGTTTCGGTTAGCTTGCAGACTGCAAAAAAGAGCTTTCACCACAAACACAAGTATAGAACAAATCAACATAATTTGGGTATGAGTTAATATTTTTACTCTTAAAATGTAAATATTGTCTTTGTCATGATGGTCATGGGTTCGAGCCTAACAATGGGTTCTCTGACTTTCCCCGGACCTACTGAACAAGGCACTGCAAAATGTCATAGCGCTGCCCGGGATGTGGGTTAGATAAATCTGATTATCTACCCTGTGACGTTGCTCTCCAGCGTCTCCTTGTGTCCAGATCGGGTGCCTGTGGGTTCAATCATGGAAGTGTAGTTGGTGAACGTAATCATCCCGTGCATGATCTGACTAAAGGCTTCCGTGATTGATTCGAAGTGTGAAAAGAATCGGCGGCCCTGCGCCATCCCACAGATCTGTCCAAGGAGTTGCGGATCTGCTGACAAGACAGGAGTAGAGTGATTTAAGAAGGGAGAAAAATGGGGGAAAAGCACAAAAAATAAATTCAAATATCGGCAGTAGAAAGAAGAGAGAAAAAAGAATCCTGTAGATGTACAAACTTCAATATTAAAGGACTTTGAACTGAAGGCCACCTATTAATTTTCATATTTTCATAAATCTTTGGTAAAGCAAGGATGTGGTATTGAGGTGCTAATCTCTCCACCTTCAGCCAAGTACTACACTAACAAAGCCTGTTTAGCCAACCTCATGCAAATGTCAGAAAAGAGCTTGGGTTCGTGAGTTAAGCATCTTCCACGTGGTGATTTTAATAAAGCTGGTATCTCGTTTCAAACATCTTCACGTACACCACAAATTTCAATGTTAAATGCACCTCCGGCTGGGAGCATGACACCTGTGGCGGGATGTGTAGTCTGGCAGCAGGCAGCCTGGCCCAAAGCTTAAATGACCCATCTCAATACAGAGACACATCGTTCAGACGGACTACGAGTACAACATTCAGCATCAAATTTCTGGGCTGTAAAGGTACCAAACAGGTGAGCTTGTTAATCACTCTGTATCTGATTGTAAAGTTGATAACCATGCAGCTCACAATAATCTTAAATTTGCTGATGCCAGCTTAACGTTTTCCCCTAAATGGTCCTTTGTCTCCTTCTGTCCTTGGCAGCATGGCAGTTCTTTTGAGAATGTTGTTGCTGTTCTGGGTGATCGGAGCAGGTTGTAGTCAAAGCTGGTTCCAGAACATCACTACCAACCTGTTCAGCTCCTCAGGAGACATTCTCCTTGGGGGACTGTTCCCGATTAACACGTTAACCAGCAACCTGAGCGAACGATTCACACCAGATAGCATTAGCTGTAACAGGTACAATAACTCAAAAACCCATTTATAACAAATTATTAATATGATTATGTCATGTTTAATTTCTGTATACTGAGACATACTAAATGATTATATATGTTCTAAATCTTGCTTTAATTTCATATTTTTGAATGATCTTTTTCTTTGCAGTCTTAATACGTATGGGCTGGGTATGGCCCTGGTAATGAAGTACACAATAGATGAAATCAATGGAAACTCCAGCCTTCTCCCTGGTATCAAACTGGGCTACGAGCTCTTCGACACCTGCAGCCAGTCTGCAGTCATTGTGAAGCCCACCCTCTACTTCCTCACAGAGGAATACAGTGGAGAACTGGCTGTCCTGTGTAACTACACAGACTATGTGACCCGTGTGGCGGCTGTCATCGGCCCGTTTACCTCGGACATGGCATCAGTCATAGCTGAACTACTAGGATTCTTCCTCATGCCACTGGTTAGTTTAAATGAATTGTTAATGTTGTCTTTTAATTCAAACCGTCAAATTTGATTCCATCTGAACATTACTGAAACACTGGTAAATATTGAATACAACAGCATTGATGGCATACATTACTGTTTTTGTATTTACAGTTGCTGCTCCCTATCTGCACTCTTTTCTCTGCAGGTTAGCTATGGCGCTAGCAGTGACGAGTTCAGTGACATGACTCTGTACCCGTCTTTCCTGCGAACTGTGCCCAGTGACTTCCTGCAGGTGAAGGCCATGGTGGAGATGCTACTCTGGTTCAAATGGAACTGGGTGGCCGTGGTGGCAAGTGGAGATGAGTACGGAAGCAACGGGCAGCTCCAGTTTGCCACCCTGGCAGCAAAGAATGAGATCTGCGTGGCTTACGAGGGAACAATCCCCATGTACACCGATCCACAGCCAGCAGTCAGACAGATGCTGGACCAAATCGCTGAGAACAAAGTAGGGGTGGTGGTGGTCTTTTCACTCTCCAAGTTTGCTAAAGCCTTCTTCATCGAGGTCAGTGAGTCACAAAGTCACACAGTTCCAAAAGGCCTATGTCAAATATATTTTCTCACAACATTTGGGAAAAGCTTTATGCAGCAATCTTTTGATTATTTTCAATGTACAGTAATTTTATGCATTTGCAGTCTCTGGATTCCCATTAGGTTAACACTAATATATGTGTCTATATCACAGCAAATTATCAGGTGTTAAATCAACACCCTGAGTGGTAAAATCAACACTCTCAGTGTTTATATACTTTCCATTGGCACTATATAAACACAGAGATTGTTAATTTAACACTTATGGTGTTGATTTAACACCAGAAAAGTTGCTGTGTACAAACTGTGACCATATAAGAACCAAACAGGATGCTTGTTATCAGGTGATCAATAAGAATATGACAGCGGTGTGGATAGCCAGCGATGACTGGGCCCTGCACCCAGATGTTTCCACTCTGCCAAACATCCAAACGGTGGGCACTATCATCGGCTTCACCGACCACAGCCAGACGCTGGACACGCTTACTCCTTACATCAGTGAACTCTTCTCCAAGATCAGTGAAGAGGCATCCAGCCGGCCCATACTAGATCCAGACACAGGGTCAACTCTTAACATGAACCCATGCCCAGAGTGCTGGAACCTCTCAGTGAACAACATAAGTCTAGTGACCGAGCCCATTATGCAGAGGACAGCTTTCAGTATATATGCTGCCATCTACAGCGTTGCACACGCACTGAACAACATGCTCGAATGCAATGCCAATAGATGCCTGAGGAGTGCAAAAACCAAAATATATCCCTGGCAGGTATAGTAGTCCTTCACATGCAGTATTTTTATTCAGACCATGATTATTTGAGGTCGTGCAAGTATGCTACAACATGTGTTTTTAAAAGCAGTCTCCTCCCGCAGGTGTTGAAAGAGCTGAGAAAGGTCAAATTCTGGTTGAATGGAAGTTATTTTGAGTTTGACAGTAATGGAAACCCAAACATTGGCTTCAACATAATACATTGGGTCTGGATAAATGGAAGTCTGAGTTTTGAAGATGTTGGTAACTTTTATAAGAGCCTTTCAATCAACAACAGCCTCATCCAATGGCATACAGGCAGTAATGAGGTAAAATCCAGCTTAGACTTCAACCTCACACATTATGTTGCACTTCATTGTCGATTTACATTTTACCCTCTTAAACTAACGGTCCAAACCATTCTATTATTCCAGTTATTTACAGCATTGTATTTTCACCACTTTTGCTGAAAGGTGCTAAAATGTTTGGCATAAAAAATAATTCTAAATCTATATATATATATATATATATATATATATATATATATATATATATATATATATGTTAATCGAAGTGTTTACTGTTTACCACTACTTTCTATGTGAACCAACCCATTTCAGGTGCCTGTGTCGATCTGCTCCTCTGAGTGTGGCTCTGGTCAGGTGCGCAGAGTGAAAGGCTTTGATTCTTGCTGCTATGACTGTATTAACTGTTTACCAGGCACATTCCAAAATAACACACGTGGGTATTTCAAAGACAAATACTTCCGTAAATATACAGTTGGTAGTTATTGAACATTTATAGTATCTTAATCATGAGGCTGAATCTGTTTTAGCTTTGCTCCACTTCACTCTCGGTTACTGTGTTAAAAAATAATAAGCCTTAAAATCTACAAAGGCTTTGAGAGGCGACCTTATAAGACTTGCCTTAAGAATGTATTTTCTTTGTGCTTTCTATTAATTCTAATCTGGTTCTATCAATCCAACCACGTGTCTTTTCCTCCAAGTGGACATCCAATGTACCTTGTGCCCAGATGGCCTTTGGTCCCTGGAATGCAGCGCAAACTGCACTGAGCCGACTTTTGACTTCCTCACCTGGGGCGAGCCTGTGTCGCTGGGGCTTCTGTTGGGCATGGTGCTGCTTCTCTCCTTTCAGGGTGCTGTGGGGGCCCTGCTCCTGCAGCACTGGGGCTCTCCACTGGTGAAGGCCTCTGGGGGGGCCCTGGGTGCTGTGGCCCTGCTCAGCCTGATGGCGGGCTGTGTCTCTCTGCTGCTCTTCCTGGGCCGGCCAGGGGATGTGGTGTGTCGACTGCAGCTGCCCTTCAGCTCAATGTTCCACACCATCGCCCTGTCCACCATCCTGTCCATCTCACTGCAGGTAAGGTCATCTCTCTACCACTCTGGGCGCTTTAGATGGCTCAGCGTTAAGGAGTCAGACTTGTAGTGGGAATGGTTGCCGGTTCTATTCCCGACTCAACCAAATGTTTCTGTTTCTTTGTGCAAGGCACTATAACCTATGTTGCTCCACGGGGGATGACCCTGTAAGTCAGCTCTGGATAGGGAAACATTGTAGCACATTAAATTAAAGCATGTGATAATAACAGTGTGATAATAAAGAGCTAATATATAGGTAATAACATGTAATTACCAGCTTAATAACTGGGTAATGCATCACAGTAATAAGATGTAATACTGGGTTATAAGGTGATAAGAAGGTAACAGATGTAATAACATGCAATTACGATGTAATAACTAGAAAAGGCTTCAATGATAACCATATGTATATCTGGGTAATGGTAATACAGTTATATTAATATTGTAATAACTTGATAATAATGGGGTACTGAGAGGTCAGAACTGAGAAGGGTCTGGTGTTACCCAGGCTATTGCATCCATGGACTTCAATGGGGCTGCTTTGAAAGTTTTTTTCAGTGCCTCGAAACTAGACGGCCATTTGATAAATGCTGCGATTATGTCCCGCCCATGGATGCTCAGTGTCTGTGATTACCGTTCTTTCAGCGACAATATATTAAGTTAGCGACACTAACGCAGATTTTGTTTTTCAAAATAATAGCGCTCATGAAATAATTATAGTAAATTCATTTTAAAGCTAGTGAATTATAATCAAATCAAATTGTATAATGTGTTTAAGGAACTATTAAAATAGTTTGATGGGACAAAAACTTAATGTGTTTTTAATAACAATTGTAAAAGATATGCTGTACACTAAATTTTATTAAATATATTGTCTCATAAAAACAAAACTATCACTTGGGCCAAAACATGGACTATGGATAACTGTTCAGTAGGATGTATTTTATCCAAATATAGTCTCAAATCCCAGGGCACTTGATGCTGTATGACCAAGAAACACGAAATCAGGGACCCTCGTCACTCTCCCAATTAATTCACTGTAGGCCATAATTTAACACACCGATTCTGCTTTATAAAAACTAAACTATCGCTTGAGCTAGAAAATGGACTATGTATAACTGTTCAGTAGGATGTACTCTATTCAAATATAGTCTCAAATCCCAGGGCCCTTCATGCTGTATGGCCGAGCCATTCAAAAACAAGTTAGGAACACCAGAGACACAGTAGAGAAATGGGAACAGAATTGGCATTGGAATGTTTGGTTTGCCTCTACCCTTTCTGGCAAGACCATTCACAGTTAGTTATTGAGGACACTTCAGCCAGGTGAACCAGCCAATGAAACAGCTATTAACACTTCTGGCCCTCATGACACCATTATGCATGATTCCTGTTCATTCACAAGTTCATTGCTCTCATCTTTATGAGCAGGAGGCTTTATGGCTTTATTGTTTACTATCGAGGTTTGTGTGCTTGTTGTGTGTTTGTTATTGTATGGTCTTGGAGTTCTGTTGTGTTTGAGGTATTCATGTTCTGCAGAACAGGAACCTGCTGAAAATCAGTTCTATACTGAGTCAGCCCCGATTGCTCTTAATCTTTTCCTGTTTAAATAAAAAAAAAAAAAAATGAATAAATCAATTATTCTGTCATTAAGCCACATGCTGTCATTGCATAATATGTAATAATCCTCCTTGGTAAGCGGAAATGTGAGCGTTTTTGTTGTTTTTGGAATTTGAAGTTTTGATCCAGATGAGTCATCAATTGAGCATTTGTCAGAGCACAGATTACTTTTGTATTCCTGAAGAAACTTTAATAGTTTTTCACTGTTTTTCTTTTCATATGATACCAGAAAAAACACATCTTGCTTCGAGAGGACTTTGACTTTCTTTAAGTTAAACCCTGCACTGGTTGTTGGTACTTGAGGGCAGTCAATATACCAGAGCTTGCCATGGAGTGTGTATGTTTTATGAAATGGGTAATCGTCAGAAAATGCCATGATACTAGATAATTCGAAGAGATGTGTGCTATATATGCAGGACAGTTTGAAGTCCTGGGGTAAATAGATCTCTGCTGGCCTGTCTACTTTCACAAGTAATGTAATTGAAGCATGTGTGACATTAGAAGTTAATCCCTGAAAGTCATTGGCAGTGTTACATGTTTTACAAGTATTTTCTTCTTGGCATGCTTGAAGTGAAAGATATTTCTTAATGCCTCTCTCTGAGATATGGCTTGGTTCCACTATCAGTTGTTTACCCTGCCTACATATTGTTTTCTTGCAATGGCTGCAGTTTTTTTAGATTGAACTGTGAATGTTGAGATGGTCATTGGCTACGAAATTAGCAGGTAGCATTTCCTTCACAAAATAATGTATGATGTCACACACATCATTACTTTGAAGCCTCTGTTGAAGCAGTGGTTGTGTAGTCTGCCCTGTTTTAGCAGCATTGAAACCTGAAACGGCTTTGCCGAACTGTTGATTTGGACTCAAACGGTTTGCTTCACATAATCGTTCATGGCATTCTTTGAAAGCAGACGTTTGCTTCAGAAAAGTCGACACAGGATAAGCTTTACCATCACGTTGCTTGGGGGAGGAGCTACATGTTGGAATTACATCACTATCTTAGTCTGACTCACTGGATTGTACTTGTTCACTGATATCCTCATGGATGCCTGAGATTTTATCATGGTCCTCCTTGCATAATTCATAGAAATATACAACTCCTGCTGTCTCCTCAATGTTGGTAAACTCTATAGAGATATGTCTGTCATCAGCCTTAATTCTAAGAGAGTCACGTATAAGATGAGACCAATAATGTCCTTTGTTGGCTTTTTTCCCTGAATGGCAGATTACTGAGCTCAATCTGAAGGTGATCTTTTTATTGTCAACAGCTGGAAGATGTATAAAGTGAGAGGGGGTTAAATGGTTTCGCATTATTGTGCCATCTGACCTTACACGTGACACATGAATTACAACAACATCTGGAGTGTTGGTCCAAACTGTTTGTCTATTAAGAATGGATCCACATTCTCCACATGTGCCTGGTGCTTCTCCTTTTGTAAACAATTGGTTAAGAAGAATGGCAAGCTCACAATGTTTTTGGGGCAGTGGAATGCTAAATATTGATGTGAAGTTTGAGTAAATGTATGAACTACTGCTTTGACAACTTTTACAACTATCTGAATGTTTAATATTGCCCTTAGATTTTATCCCTAACATGTCTAAGCAAGGTAGAAGTCAATCAAATCAGGTGGATCATTTTGTCTATTTGGAGACAAAGATGGAAATTCTTTATGTATCTCAGCTAAAACCCGATTCATCTCTTTAGGCAGGAAAGGTGTCCCTGGATGCAGCACTGCGGTCTGCATTACTTTAGCAATGTTATTTGTTCTGTGAGTACAATTTGTGATGAAAAGTGGGTCTATGCTTATTAATGTGTCTTTAACAATCTTAAGATGCAGCAAACACTGTAGTGTTGAATTAAGCCAACAGTTTGCCTGTTACTGTAGAATTTACATATGGTTGTCATCATGCCCATGTGGGATTGTTGCTCAGGTGTGGTGTCAAGGAAAACAGATTCATTAAACCCTTCTGTCATACTGCTTTTTACCTTCTTATTCAGAAAACATTTTAGAATTGACATTGGGTGGCACATGAAAAGAACTTCTAAGATGTTTGGGTACTTTCAGTCTTTTATTCCAAATTTCTTCAGGCTGTGGGTCAATGTCTTGTCTTTTTCTTTTGATTTGATAGATTTTTTGACAAATGTCTCTATGGTACAATGTATGCAGTTTAGCAATACATTCATCAACACGTTGTTTTTTCACACCTAAATACAAATGCTTTGTGTTTTTGAAGGTTACTTCAATAATAGCTGTGCTTTTGTTGCTTGGCAGTACTTTTGAATATGAAAATCTCTTTAAGTCTCCAGTAAGAAGGTCAGACCAAATAGGAATGCCTGGAAGAAAGTTTTTTAAAAGTTTCTCTAAAAGAGTCTGTGAACAGTATAGGTTCCTCTCAGTGCAGTTGCCAAGATGAATGCGCTCAAATGTTAGTTCAAGTATTTTCACAAAGCATTCAAGGAATGGAGATTTGGAAGACGTGGCCTTTTCACTAAATATATTTCTGTCAGATTCCTCTGCTAACGCACCTTGGAGTTCATTAAAGGAATTGTCTGGATTATTTGGATCATATTTAATACCTAATGTTTGTGATCGTTTCTTAATTTTGTCAATCGAGCAACTTACTAATGAGGAATTATTTCTACCAAGAACTATGCAGATGTCAACAAGAATGTCACAAATGTCTGCAAGACTTGTGGCATTCAGTAGTAAACTGAAGATGTACATTCCCATCTTTTACCCATCTTCCTCCTTACTGTACTCTTTTTTATAAAGTTCACTAGCTTGTCGCATCAAATTACTTTTACATGCTCGTATGACACAGAAATCTAGATCTGTGGAGGTAGCCTCTCCTTTCACTATTTTCCAGCATCGTCTCGAATACTGCTCCATAGTATCTCCATTAAATACTTTAATTGCTGCTTGTAGCAATACTATGGACCAGCCACGGTCAGGGGATCTTAATTGGGGAGGATGGGCTCGTATTAAGCTCGGGACCGGAGTGAATGGAATGGTGCGCAACGCACAAAACCCAGTGTGCAAAACAAAAAAACACTGGGTTTTGTGCGTTGCGCACCATTCCATTCACTCCGGTCCCGAGCGTAATGCGAGCCCGTCCTCCACAATTAAGATCCACCGACCGCGGCTGCTATTGACCTATCACTATTCATTTGTAGGGGTATTGTGTTGCTACCACACACATCCCGCTGTGTTTAGAAAAAAATCGAATTCTTACCAAAAAAGAAAACAACAACATCCAGACAGGAGGGCACTTTGTCAATGACAGGCCCGAGGGATGTTCGCTCTTCCTCACGCCTGCCTGTGCATATGATCTGGCATCTGCTAAATGACTAAAATGTGAAATGCAACCACAGAATTAAATCTATGGAAATGTGGTCAGTAGGGACACTGTAATTCTGTGACCTTATACAATATGAATTGCTGTATCCAGTCTTCCTTGAACAGCAAAGAAAGGAAATTCACACCAAGCTAAACAACCATTTTCAGATTTTTCTCACTGTTCTGTACATAAATGTTAACAGTGGATTTTTATCCTTTAAACTAACAATCATTGTGCTAAATATGAGCAAGTTAACCCTGAGTATAATGAATCTGTAAGCACCTAAGCTTTATATAACACAACATTTCACAGATCGTGTATGTGACGGAGTTCACTACAAAGTCTCCTTCTCATCTGGATACATTGCGAGGCCCTGGAGGCTGGTTGCTGGTACTGGCGTGCTGCGGGCTGCAGGCAGGGATCTGTGGCTACTACGTCCAGGAGTGGCCCACTCTTTCCCAATATGTGAATAATATGAAAGTGACATTTTTGCAGACTTTTCTGTCATGCCCTGTAGACCCCATAGGTCTGGGCCTGATGCAGGGTTTCAACGGCCTCCTGGCCCTCACATCCTTCATGTGTACCTTCATGGCTGTGAAGCCCATTCGACAGTACAACCTGGCCAGAGATATCACCTTCTCCACCCTGATATACTGTATGGTTTGGGGGGTCTTCATCCCCATATACACCAGTCTGGATGATAAGAACCGTGACATTGTCCATATATCTGTCAGTTTGCTCAGTAATGTGGGGCTAATGGCTTCCTATTATCTACCAAAATGTCACCTGCTGTTGAAGAGGCCTGAGCTTAACACACATGATCACTTCTACAGCTTCCTCGAGGGGGCTCCGACAACTTCTGAGAAGGAACAGGACCAAGGAGATATCGGGGAGGGATAGCCGTCAGGGAAGTGACAAAGACAGGAAAATATTTAATGTTTTAGTGGTCAAACAATATACTCTATTCAATTAAATCTGTTATACATTGACTTTGCTTGTAGAATTGTATGATTTAATTAATAAAACAAAATTACAATCTTTATGAAAATGTGATTATTTATAGTTGCTCTGGTTCCCCGTAAAAACACAAAGTCTGACGGACAGCAGGGTATATTAAATGTGGGTTTATTCTATTTTGATGTAAAATTCTAGCTACTCATGAACAATGTGACAAAAACAGAGCTGATCTGATGTACAGAAAATCACAGGTGTTATTGCATGTACAGTAAAAATCTTATAGTCCGGTTCCAACAATACAGTAAAACCTAACAACATAAAAACCTAAAGATGTGCAAAAAGAAAATAGACAGCATGACTATAAATAATCATATGAAAAGAAGGTGACTAGATAATCAAGCATTGTAAACAGTAAGCAGTGACCACAGAATACTACTACATACGGTATGAATATATATATAAATGTCTGTGAAACTTCTCCACACCTTCCTCTTTCAGTACCTATGGTACATATTAATCATTGTCTCATTTGCTTAAGAGTCCCTTTCCTATGATACTTTATGTAACCTGGCTAATCTGTTTTAAAGGATAACTCATTTTTACTTCACAGTATAGCTCACTATACACCGCGTTACAAATGATTATGCAAATTACATTTTACATAGATTTTCCTAAATAGTCGATGCAAATGACAGCAAATGACATTTGCTTCACTTCACCAAACTGGATGCTTTGTCCATTCATTTATACAGTCTATGGTCCACACACATTCTCTACCTTGTGTTCATGGTATGTAGGACCTGTTTTTCTAATTCTGGAAAACATTAATTAACTAATTAATCCACTGTTAGTCAATCCTGTGCTCACCAGTTCTTCACTAGTTTTCAATCATTTTCCAATATGTTATTTAGCTTAAGATTTAATTATTTCTTTATTCAGATTTGACAAACTTTGTGACTTTGACCCTTCTTTAATTGAATTGACACCACTTCGGTCCTCATGTTGTCAGGCGTAGCAGACTGGAAAGACAAAGGCAATTCTAGATTATACAATATACAGCTCTCATAGTTCTGCAAATGTGACAAAATACCTGAATACCTATAAACCCCTTGGCATACAATTGTCTGTACACATTTGCTGCCCTGAAATAAGTGCTCAGAATATAAAATGTGCAACCCCTGTTGCCCAAAAGTTGGGACAGTATGAAAATTTTGATAATTAAATTTGTTGCTCCAAAATGTGTACATGCCTTTCTGCTTTAAAGGTGCCCTCACAGATGTGCAAGTTACCCATGCCACGGGCACTGCCACTGACACATCCCCATACCATGACAGATGCTGGCTTTTGTACCTGACACTGATTACAGCTTGGATGGTTCTTTTCCTAATTGGCCCGGAGAACACAAAGGCTGTTTTGTCCAACAAACTATTTGAAATTTAGCCTCGTCAGACCACAAAACATGATTCCACTGTGCTGTTGTCCATTTCAGCTATTGAGACCGAGCCCAGAGACGTTGCGGTGTCTCTGGACAGTGTTGATGTATGGCTTCTGCTTTGAATAGTAAAAATCTTAACTTGCATCTGTGGATGCAGTGGTGGATGGTGTCAACTGACAAAGGTTTACCAAAGTATTCCCTAGCCCATGTCAGGATATCCATTACAGATGGTTTTTAAGACAGTACTGTTTGAGGGATCAAAGTTCATCCATGGAACTGCCTCTCCCTACCTGAAAGAACTACTCGCACCACAAACCTTTTCACGTAACCTCAGCTCGGGAAACAAAGCCCTTTTTCACCCCCCCAGAACCAAGCTCTGCACCATGGGGGGTCAGGCATTCTGCTCAGCTGCTCCGCACCTGTGGAATTCCCTCCCAGACCATCTAAGGGCTCCACAAGCCACTGAATCTTTTAAGCAAGGCCTAAAAACCTTTCTTTATTATGCAAGCATTCTTGCAAAATTTTACTCTTTGCTTATGTTATACCTGTTTTGAATTTTTGTTTTCTATGTAGAACTTAGGGATTGTTATTAACAATGAAAAGTGCCTTACAAATCAAATGTTTTATTATTATTACTATTTAGGATAGTTGAGCACGTGAACGTTGATTTGTCTCTAGCATTTCCAGTGTTACTATTGAAGTGGTCTCCAGTAGGTGGCATTAAAGTGATGCTTGAAAGGTGCCTAGGAGCTCGACCATAGATGTGATCTCGACACCTGGACCACTCTTGAAAGGTGCGACACGTAGTACCTTCGACTGCAGTTGGCTAGATTGCCCACCAGAGGGCGCAATCATACAATTTACCAGACATTTAGATATTGAAAAAGCCATTCTGTGAAAATATCACACTGTACCTTTGGCTGAACGCTTTTTCAAACATCTGATTCAATTATATAGGTTTCGTCTTGTGAAATCAAATAATATGCAGCAAAAGCATTTATTCATTACATTTACTAAACTAAACAACTGGATGAGCCTCCACCACAAATAGCAAAGTATTGGTGTTATAGACATATACCGGTACGCAGAATCTAAATTCATTGTGATTAGAGTCAATTGAGTCCTGTGGTGTGGATAATACTGTATGTCAAAATTGTGAATTGACTACGAACAACAGTTAATTGATTACGAAAAAAACAATACGTGTTAATTGTGCTGATTAGCCTGGCATATGGCGTGTTTAACGTTGTTTGTCCATTTCAAACTGCGAGTGGGAAGATTTAAATTGTAAATATTAAACCTTATAATGTTACGCATACTCACTAACTTAAACGACAAAGCGACAAATTTGTAAACTATAAATGTCAATAAGATGAGTACTTTATGATAATGAACTAACTTCATTCCAGGCTTTGCAACGACATGAACAGGTTTTGCAAATGGTTTTGCAAAATCAGGTAGCCTGTTCTACGTATATTTTTGCAAAGTTATTTTATGCTTAGGGATATGTCAACATGTGACTTATTAGCCTTCACGTTGCAAGTGGAATTCGAAAGCAGGTGCCCTCTAACACAAGCAAGTTTTTATAATCTGTCCTTAATATAGGCCTACATTCGTCCGTCATGCCTGGCCTGGACGGAGTAATCTCAACGTCGTTAATGCATGATAAAGACTCACTCAATGCATCCGATGTCTTGAGCAATTACGTATAATAAGCACTTGAAATTATTCATATTTAGAAGAAACCTTTTTATTCTCTTTCAAAGGCGGAACTTTCATATAGGTCGGTGATAGAGATTTCTTCTGAATAATTCAACCAATTATTAATTTTAATAATGATAATATGATCATTTAAACATGGTGCATGGCATTCAGTGGTTTGTAGACTACGACAGCATTTGCCTGTAGGCATTTAGAGACTTTAATCCAGTATATTACGAATGATAAAACAACATTCCGGTTAACATCCTATTGCGTTTATGAACGCATTTGAATCAATTATTGGATTGACGATTAAATGTTTACTATGACTGCAAGTATAACTGATAAAGTCTGGTAGGCTATTGTTCAAGTGAGAAGCCTATTGCTTTCCAATCGAGACAATATACAAAGAAAAACTTCACATAATCCGTGTGTTGAGTTCTTCTGGGCAGGCTGATTACGGCGCAGGATAAAAGTAGTTTCTTACAACTAATGTGGGGAATCAGAGAGCGCCAATGAAGCCATTAGGGATAGAGCAGCTAGACTCTGATGTGGTCCCTAATGTCCCGACCACTAAAGGCTTGGTTTTATTGGAAAACAACAGGCATCAAACGTGTGTATCGTGAGTTGGGAAGTCAGGTGGAGAACCACCAGACACTAACTAGTGAACGGGAGCATGGAGCGCTAAGGGACCATAATAGCCCCATGCCCTACCTCTCCCTGCTTTCTTCAGTGGTTCTGGTGTTTGTTACAGTTTTGAGTTTTAATAATAATCCTTTAAACCAAAGGCGACCTTTGTCTGGGTTGAATATATGGCCATTTTCATCGCAATTATTTAATCACGAGCTGCAGCTTAATTTTCCTATTTAACTTTTGAAAAGGGCAAGAATGAGACGCTAAGGCTGGACACTTGCCAAAATGGAGGATTTGGCGCATTATAAGCCCAGACAACTATTAAAGTGACGGAGTGTAGACGGCTTTTGTTCACACGTTCTTAAGAATAAACACTCAAAAGTAGTGTTTAGGCTATTTCCTTAGGGAGACAATCACATGCAATTGATTGACCCCCACAAGAGGGCACAAACTATTTGCCAAAAGAATAACGAAAAATGAACATCATTCCTTCAGATAGCATGAGTTTACATTTAAAAATCATAAAACATTTAATTACATATTATAAATTACACACTATTTGAAGATGTCTATATATTATTATGAAGTAATGTAATTGACAGTAACTAAATTAGGCCATATTGGACACATTGATTTTTAAGTATACATTTTACTAATTTAGAACTAAAATACAACATATCATAAACAACATTTGTGCTGATGGATTTTGATTAATATGTGTTCTGATTTCAGCAGTAGACATGTGCTTTACAAACTGCATACTGAACCAACCATATAAATATAATCCCTAAAATGGTACCTATTGAAGTCCAGACATGCAGCCATTGGCAAAGTAAGCATGAGTTTAACTGTCAAATTCCAAATTCCATGTAAAAGTACACTTTACCCTTCTCACAACACAACAATCACACTGTTCTGTATTCTGCTTGCTGCCCAACTTTTACACTTCCAGTATGTACAGTAGCAGTAAAAAATAGTGACATTCCTGTTGTTTGGTTTATATCTGTGTTCAGTGTAAATGCTGCATGCTATGTTTCAGACACCACTGGCCCGATTTAGTAAAACATGGGTGAATGGTGGAAATTCAACTTACACGTCTCTTACTCAGAAGAAAGAGATGTGCCCCAGCGACCTGTAAGGTCCACCATGACAGAATGTATCCCATTTAGAATTTAGTGAAAGATGTTTTTATTGATAAGGAATATGTTTGCATCATCTGTGACTAACTAAAATGTTTTAGCACCTAAAATAACATGGCTATGCATTTGATGTGCATTGGTCTTAGCACCCGCCTCCAGTGTACATGTACTGCAGCATCATATGTTTGAATTTGGCACACTGCGCTTTCAGCAACAAAACAATACATAATTTCTTCACTTTCTCTTTATCTAATAAATCTTAAAATGTATGAGAATATGTCTGTAAAGTGTTTGAATAAAAATGAAAACATTCAGCTAGTTACCAAAAAACATTAATTTAACTAGACATGAAAATTGAATCGTCTTTGTTCGTTTGTCTGTCTGTCCATATGTCACACAAGATATTTCAGACCTCATTGTCCTTTTTTTTGATAAAAATTGGGGAAATTATGCTTGCTGTCAGACTACAGAATTTACTACGTTTTAATAAAAATAATAAATTTGAGTGATATTCACTGATATAATCGCAGTAATATTTGATGCAAGTGTATACAATATGCTGCGCACATTAAAATGTTACCCACATAAGACTAAACAAAACAAACACTATTGAGACAGTATGAGACAAGGAAAGGGATATAGTGGATGCATTAACCAATCAATTGACTGCAAGCATTGGACTAATTTGTTTATTACATTGTTTATTACAAACAAACACAAATTAAAATAAAAATGGTAGTATACAAGACACAATATATAAAGAATTCAGCTAATAGAACATGGCCACCTCATAAAGTTAGAAACTAAAACATGAATATAAGATGTATCCACTAGCCGTAGGTCTAAATTAAAATCATTGTGACCTTGTGCAATGGATGGAAGAAAAAGAGACAGTGCAATTTTTATTTTTATTTATAACATTCAACAACTGCAGAGCAGACCAGAAGTGATTAAACTAATATTGTGAATCTAATTGGGTTTAACATTCTCCAGACAACATTCTGCTGGGGTCACATATTTTGTGTTGTGTTTCAAGTCAGAGCACCGTTTTTATTCTTTAGATCAATAAAATATTTGCTCACAGTTTTGAGAGTTTGCCTCACCAGAAAATAGTTATCACAGTGACACCTGTACTGTCTTTAAACAAAATTAATCTGATAACAATTTTCTGAAAAAAAAAAACCTAACATGGATGCAGTAGTGTTATTGAATACACCTTCCTGGACTGTATTCTTTGGTGACTGTAAATGAGTGGAAGAGAAAGAGAGGACATGTTTTATTTTCTAAACCAGGAAAAACTAACCTGCCCTAACATCCTTTTGTGTTTTAGAACATTTGGCCATAGGTGACCAAGACAGCATTTATTAAGACCACTCCTACACGAGGTAAATAAAATGCTTTTTGCAAGGAAAAAGTACAATAATTATTGTTAGAACATCATGTACCTGCTAAACAAATATTTAGCATTAGAGTGGCCTGAAGAGTTGCTCCTGATAGCTTTCAAACTTTAATTTGGCAATGTGTTGAACACATCGTATTGATCAATGTGTTGAACACATTGTATTGATCAATGTGTTGAACGCATCGTTTTGATCAATGTGTTGAACGCATCGTTTTGATCAATGTGTTGAAC
>JACXGM010014081.1:12349-22516 GCA_016801145.1 Umbra pygmaea | reverse complement strand
TTAGCTCTATCACTACAGACTTATCTGGTATTATTAGCTCTATCACTACAGACTTATCTGGTATTATTAGCTCTATCACTACAGACTTATCTGGTATTATTAGCTCTATCACTACAGACTTATCTGGTATTATTAGCTCTATAACTACAGACTTATCTGGTATTATTAGCTCTGTCACTACAGACTAATCTGGTATTATTAGCTCTATCACTACATAGTGATCTGGTATTATTAGCCCATTCAATTCAGACTGATATGGTTTTATTAGCACCATCACTACAAACTCATCTGTATCATAGGTTCAAAAATGTGCTGGAAAGATTCTTCAGAGATTTTGGTCTATATTGACATATTTGCATCACGCAGGTGTTGTAGATTTGTTGGCTGCACATCCATGATGCGAATCTCTTGTTCCGCCACATCCCAAAAGTGCTTGACTGGATTGATATCTGGTGACTGTGGGGGCCATTTGAGTACAGTGAAGTTATTGGTATGTTCAAGAAACCAGTTTAAAATGATGTGAGCTTTTGTCCTTTCACATTCTTCCAAAGGAATTAGCTATTAGAAAACGGGTACACTGTGGTCATAAAGGGATGAACATGGTCAGCAACAATACTCAGGTAGTCTATGCCATTTAAACAATGCTCATTTGGTACTTAGGGGCCCAAAGTGTGCCAAGAAAATATCCCCCACACCATTACACCACCACCACCGGCCTGAACCGTTGATACAAGGCAGGATGGATCCATGCTTTCATGTTGGTTACGCCAATTTTTTACCCTAATATCTGAATGTCGCTGCAGAAATCGAGACTCATCAGACCAGGCAATGTTTTTCCAATCTTCTATTGTCCAATTTTGGTGGACCTGTGGCAATTGTAGTCTCAGTTTCCTGTTCTTAGCTAACATCTGTGGGACCTTTGAGAGTAAATCCTCCAAATACCGGCCCTGCTGCTGGGTTGATGCCCTTCCTGTCCAGGTCTCCTCATGTAACATCCCATCTCCTGGTATCTCCTCCATGCTCTTGAGACTGTACTGGGAGACACAGCATACCTTCTTGTGATGACACTTATGGATGTGCCATCCTGGAAGAGCTGGACTACCTCTGCATCCTGAATGGGCTGCAGGTACCACCTCATGCTACCAAGGACACTAGCACAATACTACCTGACTGAATCTTCGTCAGTTCTGCATAAGGAGAGAGATATTGTCTGTGGTCACCACCTGCAAAACCATTCCCTTTTTGGGGGCTGACTTGCTTTTGTCTCTCCAGTGCACCTCTTGTCACTTTCATTTGCACCAAAACAGATGATGTTGATTCACAATCGCTTATTTTTCCTAACTGCACAAATTGATGTCCTTGATGTTTAAATAACTTGGTGTTATCATGATTTTATGTTCCAAATAATTATTTTGAGCAATGTTTAAATGTATATTGTGTTACAACCTGTTATCATATTTCAACCCTCTCCTCATGCTCCTCAGATATTTCACATTGTTGTTTAAGAACTAATCCAGCACACGACACAATTAACCAGCACACGACACAATTAGTTAACTAATCATCAAGGATTCCATTAATTAAATCAGTGTGCAATAAAAAAATGTAACATCTTGGGGATGACTTAGGATAGGTTTGGTAAAGTTTGATATAATATATGTGACTACTGTATTGTCATAATTTATGAGGGGCTTATGTTATTACTGCCTATGGGAAAAATTACTGCTACAGTTTCCTGACAACTGTACAGGTTAGACATCTTGTATGTTCTTCTGCAACCATCAACCTATCTCATCCCCACAGATTCATCTCTGTGCATTTGGCTCATGCTGTACAACAGGATTAGTGTTATCTCAAGGCATGGACATCATTAGGCGGCTCAAAAAACCTTCTGAATCCGGGCAGGGGGAACGAACGGGGTGGAGAGAATGCTGGAGTAATTCACTCACTTGACAAATAGGGCCCTTCTCTCATGATTTTCCTGCATTACCGTTGGAGAGAGATATGAGTGTCATCCTGAGATTTGGGGGCAAGCGACGGCTGCAGTCTTGTTTTCCAAATGAAAGGTGATACTGCTGATTGAAGCTGATCCCAAACACAGGTTCCAGCTCATTTGATTCTCAGTGGCAATATGTTTTTAATGTACATCAATAACGTTTGACTTTGTGCTAGGCTACTGGGCCACGAAAGGTGAAGTAAGATTATTTCTAACTGAAGATGTCCAATGGCTGTGCCTGGCCCGTTAAGTTTATAATTGACCTAAAATTAAGACAGGAGCTAGGCTTCTGAAAGACAAGCCGTTCCTCACAGTCAGAGCCTTTGTACAGTAAATAACATAGTCTTTGCGTGAGCACTGTGGTCTCCCAGGTTACACACTGTATTTTTCACAAGCTCTCATGGTTTTAGACTATTAGAGGTCTCCGCACGTCTATTTGGAGGTTCTTTCTGAATAATTCACCCAAATAATACAAATTTTTATAGAAGACATTGAAAACATTAGAGATAATTAGTAATCCATTGAAGATAACTAACAGCTAATGAATGGAGTAATAGTATCTACATATCAGCCTGTCCTGACTCTGTAGTAGTAAATACACATCAGCCTGTCCTGACTCAGTAGGAGTAATTAAAGTTTAAGTTACTTTCAATAAATAGTAACGCAGTAAAGTAACGTAGTTACTTTCAATAAAAAGTAACGCAGAAGGTAACGCAGTTACATTTTGGAGAAGTAACTAAGTAAAGTAACAAGTTACTTTTTAAAGTAACGTTCCCCAACACTGCCTGACATAGTAGGAGTAATTACATATCAGCCTGTCCTGACACAGTAGGTGTAAATACACATCAGCCTGTCCTGACACAGTAGGTGTAAATACACATCAGCCTGTCCTGACATAGTAGGTGTAAATACACATCAGCCTGTCCTAACTCAGTAGGAGTAATTAAATATCAGCCTCTCCTGACACAGTAGGAGTAATTGCATATCAGCCTGTCCTGACATAGTAGGTGTAAATACACATCAGCCTGTCCTGACACAGTAGGTGTAAATACACATCAGCCTGTCCTGACATAGTAGGTGTAAATACACATCAGCCTGTCCTAACTCAGTAGGAGTAATTAAATATCAGCCTCTCCTGACTCTGTACTAGCAAATACACATCAGTCTGTCCGGACTCAGTAGGAGTAATTAAATATCAGCCTGTCCTGACACAGTAGGAGTAATTACATATCAGCCTGTCCTTACACAGTAGTAGTAATTATACATCAGCCAGTCCTGATACTGTAGTATTAATTACATATCAGCACTTTCCTGACTCAGGAGCAGACCTGTGCACAGATCGTTGGCGTGCCATGTGCTGAAACAAAAAAAAGACATCAGGTGGCTTAGTGGTAAGGCAGTCAGACTTAGGGCCCTATTTTAACAATGTTAAGCGCATGGCGCAAGTGCGCTTTGGGCATGTCCAAATCCACTTTTGCCAGTTTGACAGTGTATAAAAGGGTCCATGCGCCGGGCTCATGGTCTCAAAGGGTTGTAGTGTCTTCATTAATTCATAGGTGTGTTTTGGGCGTAACATGCAATAAACCAATCAGAGTTTCATCACCCATTGCCTTTAAGAGACAGGCGCGTTTGTACCTTTCGCGCATTGCTATTATGGCGGCGGATTTGCTACATAATATTTTTATTTGTAATCTTTTGCATGTTCGTGTGCTGTGCTGTGCTGCTGCTGTGCTTCCCTGTGTGTGTGCAACAAGCATAGTGTGCACGTGCTGTGCATACACCTAGATGCATTGGACTAATTTGCTGTTAAAATAACAATGACAAGCTGCGCCATTGACTTTAGACCAGGTTTTTGTTGGTCAATGGCGCGATCGCTTTTCGATGCCTCAAGATAGCAATACACCCAGAATTATCCTGACCACACCTCCCTGTTAGACCAGCACTCCCACGGGCGCAAACATGGGTGCAGGTGCATTTGCTATTTAAAGGACACGGACGCCGGACGGGAAATTGACAACTGCGTCAGTCTTAAACTAGCAAAGACACTTGCGTTCGGACTCTGCGCTGTGTTGCGCCGGGTGCAAGATAGGGTCCTTTTTGAATCTGTTTGATTCTGGAGTGGGCCGAATATCATTGTGCCCGTGAGCAAGGCTTGCTCCAAAGGATGTCCCTGTACTTACTGTAAGTAACCCTGGATAAGAGCATCTGCTAAATGACTGTAATATAAATCTACATAGACATCTATTGTATTAATTGGTTGACATGTTGTATGTGTGTCATTGGGAAGAAGGAAAGCTAGCATAATCTGATAAGTATTCAGCAAATATAGATCTAATATGAGGGCAAATTTAGCAACTGGATAGCTCATTTATCGCCTCAGATGTTTTCAGAAACAGATTTTGGGAACTGCTATGGTGAAATATGTGACCCACCAACTATATCTGGAGTTATGGTCACAAAAGTTTTTTTTTTACATTTAGTATAGATTCAGGGTGTTCGCATATGCTCCCACGTCTTCTTATTGTCTTGCAGGAAATGTCCGTAAAATAATAGAAAGAAATTGCCAGTACGTTTTACAGATTTTTAGTACATTGTGGGTCTGTAAGGTCCTTGTGAGCACAGAACAGGCCATGATAGTGGGTATAATACCCACAAGGTACCAATCTGAAAAAAGTAAGAAGTACTGTACACATTCAAAATGCTAAGTCCCTCTAAATAACAGCATCTTCTAAATTACTAAAATGTTCTAAGCTAACTAATGCTGTATTTTTTCTGAATCCATTGAAAGTCTTCGATATCTCCCGGCTGTACAATATATTGTTTATTCACCCATCACACTGTGAAGGTACGGTATTGTAAGGTGCAGGTGAAGTTAATTGCATTAGGATGTAAAGGGCAGGACAAAACCTAGACACAAGCAGGGAAGAGAGAGAAATATTGGCTAAGAGGCAGAGAAGGATCTGTGAGAATTGCTGGCCCCAGATCTCTGCCTCCGCAGGAGGGATTGCTGTCTGCAACGCTAACCTCCATGCCAAGCAGCCTGTCTTCCACATTGGGCCCAGTGGGCCTCCAGGGTGAATCTCCACATTAAGCATGGCTCTTTTTTTTTCATGATTATCAGCTGTCAGTAATCCATTTATTACTCTGTGTATGTAGTTTGTGTGTTTGCCCCATTGTCATTGTCAATTATAAATACCTGTATGGCGAAGTTCTACCCCTGTTCATACCACATTATTGAAGTAGTGAGTATTTGTCCTGAGAAGGTTTGAATATTTGTTACCTCAAAAAAGTTATGTTTGCCTTGTAAGCATTAACATTTGTTAGTTTGGGCTTTACTGTCGCCGGTGCTGTCAGATGTTAGATTCTTTATTTTCATATGCACTTCCTGGAATTAAATAATGAACGTGAATCATCTGTGTCTGTCTTATCTCTTACAACAAGCTGGTAAACTCCTGCATTCTTTCTACCACACTACACCACCATTACAGCTAGTGTACACTTTTGGAATGACCTTGGACTACTACTCCCTGCAGCAACATCCTTGACATTCTTTGGTTTGTGCTTTTGGACTGCTGTTTTTAATTCAGGCCACAGGTTTTCCATTGGAATCAGGTACGGAGACTGAGTTGGACGTTGAAACATTGACTTTGTATATTTGGGGTAATTGTCTTGTTGGATTATATGTATGTTTGGTGTAATTGTCTTGTTAAAAGTAAAATCTATGGTATTTTGTAAATTACCCTTAAAATCAAAAGTTAGATCAATGTTGGGGGTATATTTGTTGAGGTTTCATCTGAAAGTATTTTGAGAATATACAATGATTGATTTTTAAAGCATTAAGACTGGTCTCTTGCTTCTATATGGGAAAATAGCAAATATGTGGATAGTCAATTGCTGACTGAAGGGAAATTGTTTGGTGTGACCTAAAAATAAAACGTGTTGGAGTTACTGGGTAGAATTTCATGTTCTGAAAACAGAACCAAGTTCTATTTCAGTGACCAGCTTACAGTAGCTGGACAAACTGTATTTTTGATATATTACAATTTGAAAAAGTAATTTAGATGGGAACATTCCCTACACTATGCAATGCTTATTTGCCAAGTGAATAAGAATTGCAATTAAGGCATGACAAGTTGTGCTTCCACAGTCAATCAATCATATCAATTGGCACCCTCTGGTCCATATTAAATATAAATTATTCATTTTAGGCTCTAGTAAAGCACTGCATACTGTATGGTATCATTGCCCCATAAAAATCAGTTTTTTTCAAATGTAAGGAAATACTGTAAATATTTTTTACAGCATTTGTAAGATGGTCACTTGAATGAGAAAGTAGTTCTGTTGTTACAGCTCAAATTCTATGAATAGCACATATAATGAAGATACACTACATGAAACCTAGCTCTTAGCTCGAATGTGAAGAAGGTATTTGTAGAATATTGATATGACAGTGGATGATATGCTTTAAATGACTAGCCTGTTTCTTTCACCTGTTGATGGTGATATTGGGGTGATTATTGGGTTGCAAAATATGATTAGTACTTTATTCCTCACATCTGTTGGCTTAAAACTGGATTGACTCTAAATTTAAGGAGGAAAGGTTGCTACCCATAGTTAAGAGACTTCCATAAAGTTTGACTGGGGAGAGAATGAGGCTACTGACTGAGAAGATTAAACCCTTACATTAAATTTTAGAACATTGGCAAGGTTGTCTTTCAGCTGTCAACACTGAGCCTATAGACAATTTGGAAGATAGCAATTAGAGCAGCCTGCCCTTGGTTAGTTTACGTCTACCCATCATTAGTTTGAATGTATGAAACATGATCATTGTCACTGCTAGTGTTTACCTTGTAAACTGATTTTAACTAACCATGTATAGTATCTTTAGTTTCTACACATCTGCAGGAATAATCTGGAGGCGTCTAAATTCAGTAGATGTCATAGTGGTTCCAATAGCTTAAATCTCTGCTCATTAACCAGGCAGAGGCTGTTTAAAAGCAGTCAGCCACTCTTCAGTTTGACCTATTTGGTTTGGAGAAGTGAAAATATACCACTGGCACTGGAGCCATTTACAGTATCTCACAAAAGTGAGTACACCCCTAACATTTTTGTAAATATATGATTATAACTTTTCATGTTACAACACTGAAGAAATGACAATTTGTCACAATGTAAAGAAGTGAGTGTACAGCTTGTATAACAGTGTAAATTTGCTGTCTCCTCAAAATAACTCAACACACAGCTATTAAGGTCTAAACCGCTGGCAACAGACGCGAGTACCCCCCTAAGTAGAAATGTCCAAATTGGGCCCAAAGTGTCAATATTTTGTGTAGCCACCATTTTTTTCCAGCATTGCCTTAACCCTTATTGGGTATGGAGTTCACCAGAGCTTCACAGGTTGCCACTGGAGTCCTCTTCCACTCCTCCATGACGACATCACGGAACTGGTGGATGTTAGAGACCTTGTGCTCCTCCACCTTCCATTTGAGTATGGCAACAGATGCTCAATAGGGTTTAGGTCTGGAGACATGCTTGGCCAGTCCATCACCTTCTTCTACATCAGCTTCTTTAGCAAGGCAGTGGTCATCTTGGGGTGTTTTTGGGGTCGTTATGTTGGAATACTGCCCTGCGGCCCACTCTCCAAAGGGAGAGGATCATGCTTTACTTTAGTATGTCACAGTACATGTTGGCATTCATAGTTCCCTCAATGAACTGTAGCTCCCCAGTGCTGGCAGCACTCATGCAGGCCCAGACCATGACACTCGCACCACCATGCTTGACTGTAGGCGAGACACACATGTCTTTGTACTCATCACCTGTTTACTGCCACACACACTTGACACCATCTGAACCAAATAAGTTTATCTTGGTCTCATCAGACCACAGGACATGGTTCCAGTAATCCATGTCCTTAGTCAGCTTGTCTTCAGAAAACTGTTTGCTGGCTTTCTCGTGCATCATCTTTAGAAGAGGCTTCCTTCTGGGACAACAGCCATGCAGACCAATTTGATGCAGTGTGCGGCGTATAGCCTGAGCACTGACAGGCTGACCCCCAGGGGCAGACTGGCCAATGGGAGATTCTGGAGTTTTCCTGAACGGCCGGTCCATTCTGAGCCAAACAGGCCATCATATTCCAATTTGACGGCCGGTTGGCCAGTTACAGTCCTGCGAAATTGAGAGAATTCCATGGTCATCTTAATATTTAGATGAGCTATGGAGAAACTGAGAGGGTGAGTGACGGACACAAGGAGTGACAGATACAGCGTGCATGTGCCATGGACAGTGCCGCGCCAGCGCATGAGCGCACCCCCCCGCTCCATCCAAAAGTCCCGGGTTGACTTTTTGTCCCAGTACATCCCTGCTGACCCTCCACCCCTTCCAGCAATGCTGGAAGCACTCATTCATCTATTGCCCAAAGACAACCTCTGGATATGATGCTGAGCACGTGCGCTCAACTTCTTTGGTCAACCATTCTGTTCTGATTGGAACATGTCCTGTTAAACCGCTGTATGGTCTTGGCCACTGTGCTGCAGCTCAGTTTCAGGGTCTTGGCAATCTTCTTACAGCCTAGGCCATGTTTATGTGAGCAACAATTCTTTTTTTCAGATCCTCAGAGAGTTCCTTGCCATGAGGTGCCATGTTGAACTTCTAGTGACCAGTATGAGGGAGTGTGAGAGCGATAAAATCAAATTTAACACACCTGCTCACCATTCACACCTGAGACACTAACGAGTCACATGACACCGGGGAGGGAAAATGGCTAATTGGGCCTAATTTGGTGTACTCACTTTTGTTGCGAGTGGTTTAGACCTTGCTGGATGTGTGTTGAGTTATTTTGAGGGGACAGCAAATGTACACTGTTATACAAGATGTACACTCACTACTTTAAATTGTAGCAGAAGTGTCATTTCTGCTGTGTTGTCCCATGAAAAGTTATAATCAAATATTTACAAAAATGTGAGGGGTGTACTCACTTTTGTGAATACTGTACATGTGGCCCTCTAAGGTTTCTAACCAGAGAGGTGATCTACATAAGCACATTCCCTACTGGAGGAAGCAACTAACCCTACTTAACCAGAAATCACAAAATTATTAGGGTGATATGTTTTAGTCTTTTATATCCCACATATATCCCACACAAAAAACATGCATTACATATACACACACTTAAACATGCTAATAAACTGAATGTATAATTCAGGGGAAATTCTATGTCATTGCTCATACACAACTAGTGCACCTGTGTACTGTAGGTAAGTTTCAATGGTCAAAAGAAGAATGTGCGAGTTGAGCTTTGAACAGACATGACATTGGGTGCAGTACCTGCAGGTTACTGCATCCCCTAATTAATTATTTACTGAGGCTCTGTCCTACTGATTGTAATGCAGCCCTAATCATCACCCGGCAAAGGACAGACATAAGCTAAGGAAAAAAGAAGATGGAAACTGAAGTAGGTGCCTGTATCCTACACAAACCCATTCAAGAGAATAGGCAAGAGCTTACTGTTAGAGAGAAAAAGGGTCATATATCCAAAGGGTCATATATGCCCATAGCACCTCTGAGTCCTGCAAGAGGTGAGCTGGATGGAGCAACAGAAAAGTTATAAAATAATATAAAATACATTGCCTTTACATTTTATTTGAGATTTATTTGATTAATTAGGTCAACAAAAAAGTTTAAATGTCTATGACAACGACGTCTTATTGCAAATCACATGCCATGTAATATGAATCTTAGCTGTAACAGCATGCAAACAGATTTTCATGTCATTCAACATACTTGTGATCAGCATGTTGTAGAACTAAGAGATGTCATTAAAAGGGCTACACAACACCAGGTTGATGTATTATGTTAACACCCAGCTCTAGTGTGACATTGAAACCACAGTGCATCTCCAGTAGATTGTTCCGGAAGAGCTTTCTTTGTCCAACTCCAGACGTAGGGTTTATGGTGTCAGTACACACTGTGTGATTCACAGCCGGCATGGTATGTGGTGCTTGTAGGTATGTGGTGCTTGTAGGTATGTGGTGCTTGTAGGTATGTGGTGCTTGTAGGTATGTGGTGCTTGTAGGTATGTGGTGCTTGTAGGTATGTGGTGCTTGTAGGTATGTGGTGCTTGTAGGTATGTGGTGCTTGTAGGTATGTGGTGCTTGTAGGTATGTGGTGCTTGT
>JACXGM010014081.1:0-12249 GCA_016801145.1 Umbra pygmaea | reverse complement strand
TTTTGAAGATTACCTCAATGACTGTGTTGTTTTAAAAAAGTAAATGTCAGGGATATATTCCTGCTATTTAAATAATGTTCTCCATTGGATCAAAAAAAACAAAGCTGAAAGTTATTTCAGTAAACTGTTTTGTTCTGTGGATGAGTGAGATCCCATTGTGTTTTGTGTTAGATAAGGCTGAATGATTTATTTTCCATGTATTTTCTCTCAGCCTATTAACTCCAGGGTATGCTGTGGTGCTTACCTGCTAACACACAAATAGATGTGGCTGTCATGTTTGAGATAGGGTGGCAGTTCAGCCTGACAGCTGTTATTATTTAAAATGATATACAACAAATGCCACTAAGCTCAATCAATCCATCAAATGTATTATATGAAGGTCTCTTTACAGTAGCAGTTTTTAGTCTTTATATAGACACAATCCTAAAACTGCGAAAACTGATAAACACCAGCCCAAAAATCATTTGTTCCAGCTGAGACTGTGGAGATTATAGTACATGGCAATCAAAGCCATTAAATTTTTGTTGAATTGTCATAGCAGACATTTGCAAAAAATGTATAGACATTGATTAGAAGTGCCATTCCAATGAAAATAAATGTAGCAGAATGGTCAGAGCGGCAGCCATTTTTACATGTGCTATTCCATTGCAAAGATCTAGCGGCCTACTTCCGCATTAAACCAATTTGCGTGTTGTTACCATGACAACTAACAACAGTCGCCATTTTTTTGTGTTCTCATCAAATGACCAAGTAAAACAGTTTAATAAGGCTTCTATTGATTTGATTTCTATGTGTATAGACCACTAACTAGAATATGACCTAAAATATGACTCATTGTTTATGTTTTTATTATTAGCATTTACTTTTGCTCAATTTTATGAAGTCTGACAATACATCTTGAATGTTCCCAAACCCAATAATTTGAAACAATAAACACTTTCCATTACTAACCATAATAACCAATTAAGGAGTGTATTTTCTACGAGGTACCAATGCTGCAGGGGGGCAGAGGGGACAAAAAAGGCCAAAATATTGTAAAAAACAATAAATAAATCTACATCGGCTAAGAGGGCACTTGCTGAGTCTGAAAAAGGGCAGGGGCTCTAGCGCCCCCTGAGGTCTAGCTGTGTTTTACATGCAGGTCATAATAATATCTGTAGACTTGCAGTAAAGCTGCCAGGAATCTACTTCCTGTTGCAGACATTTTAGTATTGATTAAATAATTTGTATAACTTCTCATACTATTCTATTGCACCTATGTAAGTACAGTCAATATAATTGCACAATAAAACTCCAGGTTTCACTTAAATTCTGTCAACTCAATAGGCAGCAATATACAGTAGCATTTCCTTTTCCCCTTTCACTAAGCAGTGTTCCTAAGGGGAATCGAAAGCTAGATTTGAGAAACAACATTTCCTGGCAAATCTGAAATTAATAATAGCATATTGGGAGCCAAGCAGATATAAAAACAGATGTGTGAGACTGACACCTGTTCCATTCCAGATGTGGCTCTTGCCATCATACAAAAACGTTTATACAGATAACTCAGCAGTCAGCAAAACACCAGTCCTATTATAACTTACTTATAACAAAAAAGCAGAAAAAAGCCCAGCCCACACCTTCAAATCCAGCAGAATGAATGGAGATTTGATAGGAAATCTGTCCATTGCTTCCCATGATGCACAAAACAAAAGTCATCGCATTTGGGCATGCAACAGACTCTAAACGTAGATGTTGTTGGTTTCTTCCTCATAAAAAAGTATTTTGTACTCATTCCTAGTGAGTCCGAGTGCTGGTCATGTCTGATTCACATTAGTCTAGTATGGGCATTCAAGGGATGTCTGTGTGTAGGCCTCTATTGATCCACTGCATTTCAACTACAGTAACAGGGATAGAACTGTAGTTACCATAGAGATCAGTTTGTTTCCAAGGTGATGCTCTGTCAGTTGGTGAGAAATCCAATTTTTCCTGCTTCTAACACATCAACTTTGAGGACAAAATGAAGAATTCAGTGTGAATGCTGTGTACAGTATACAGTGTTAATGCAGTGTGAATACAGTGAATATGGATGTATATGTTTCGAAAACAGTGTGAATACAGTTTGAACATGATGTGAATACAGTGTGAAGGCAGGGTGAATACTGTGAATATGTTTGTCTCATCTATCCTAGAACCCAGTTCCGAAGTTCCAATAATATTTAGCAAACTAACAGACATCTATGTTTAGATTCCAAGTGTACTTGCTTTCTTCTGATGAAGGGTTCGAAAAGTTTGTTGAAATGGAGGTGAAGTCTAATCATAGTTTTGTGGACTTAGATAGTGACCCCAAAATTCAACCAATGTGGTTGATTCTTTTTATTGTGATAATTGGAGAAAAACTTCAAGGTTTAACATTGCACAAGAGGAAACTTGAATAATTGCTGTAAATTGATACCTTTTATTTGTAACCCACTGGTTTCAACTCCTTAATGTTATCAATGAATCAGAGTTGTGTGGTTAATGTCCATGATATAATTATACATGGCTATATTCATTTTCATGCCTGGATCTGGTCCAGTGCATTATTAATGGGATGTGCATAGTGGGAGATTTACAAGGACGATACTGGAGAATAGAGTTTTGCCTGCAGCCGCCCTGGTGTGACAGCTTCACACAGAACAAAGCCTGCACAGAGGAAAGCTCCAGTGAGTAGAGGTACTGTAACACACTCAAACTCAGCTGCTAGAGACATACACTTTTGTGGCAGATATGGAGATCTGGAGCTGATGTATTCAGTAGACGAGCATGAACACACATCCATGATATGACTTAACTGAGTCCTGACGCAGATGGGAGCATTTTGTAAAACAAGTTGGCAATCATTTTTATATATTTTTTTAATAATCACGCATGTAGAGTAGACGACTTTGTCGATGTTGTGCCAACATCCAGATTTGGGACAGAGTGAATGTTTTTATTGCATCTTTTATTGCCCTGCAAAAGAAGTAATTCACACACGTAGAATACATGACTTTTGTCGGGTGTTGTGACAATGTTCACATTGGGGACAGATTGAAAGTTTTTACTACATCTTTCATGGAGCTAAAACATATTTAATTCACGCATGACTGTACTTTGCCGGATGTAAGATTTGGCGCAAAGTGATCATTTTTACAATGTCTTTTAAGGCCCTAAAAAACACGTAATCCACACATTGTCGGATGTTGGAAGGATGTATTTTCCAGGCCGTTAAAAATATGTATTTTTCTTGCTGATGTTTCAACAACCTCAAATAACATCATGTCTACTTTTATTTCTGCTTCTGAAATGTAACATTGTTCACAAGATGTCCTGTCAACATTGACTCAAAATCTAAATATACTCTTTGAACAATCTCATTTAAATGGCTGACAGACGATGCATATTGTAAAAAAAATCACAATGGAATATATTGCACATTTATTTTACATTTTCAATTAAATTTTTCATTATGAACAATTACAGTTTATTTAGGTAAATACATTTTCTTTAGAACTCAACACTTAAAGGACAACTCCGGCGCGAATGTCTCCAGTTTTAGTGCGAACTGATAATTACCTTATAACGCTAGTTGTGTGGGCATGGATGAAGTAAAAATAAATCACTAATATATACCTCTAACAAGCCTCAAAATAGCACCAGACTTCCACGGTAGCATAATGAGGGTCCCTACATGCAAACCAAAGCATTAAGAACATTATAAGTGTACAGACAATTTTTTGAAATATAGTTTAAAAGACATTATTGTTCGTGTATACAGCCAGGCGCCGTCTTTAGAAAACAGACTCGACAAGTCAAACCACAAATGCCGTGCTACGTGAGCTGCTGCTATTTTGAGCCTTGTTAGTAGTATATAATAGCGATTTATTTTTACTTCATCCATGCCTACACACCTAGCGTTATCAGAAAACTATCAGTTTGCACTAAAAATGGGCACATTTGATTAGCATGAAAACATATCACAGAGAACAGTCGACTCGGTACCAATGTGTTATTAACCTCTAGTTTCATTTTGGAGTTGTCCTTTAACTGCAGCTAAATACTGTTGCCATGAAAAAAAGAACATTGTTGCCCCTTAAAGTTGAAGTGTGCCACGTTAATTTTTTTAATTTATTGTAGTGTGATATTAACTGATTGACAGTTTACATTTTTTGGGATGTGTTCTTTACATCTTACATATTTTTTAGATATTACATATTTTACATTAGTTTACTAGGTGTATTAGGTATACTGCTCATTCACCAAAATGGATCTTTAAAAACAGACATCTACAAGCACTTGAAGAATGGACATAGGGCTGCTTGTAAAAAAATGGGTTAACTTAAATAGTCTACAAATGGGCCTGTGTGTCACCAGGTCCATTAACATCCACCTATAAAAGCAAAGTATGAAATGTCCAATTTGTGGAAAAATACACCACTTCAACATTCTCTTTGCACCGTTACTTTGGGCAGCACTGCACCAAATTGCACTGCCCTATGCTGGGGCTACTGGCTTAGTCAGAAATGTTGTGACCAGGATTTAACAGTATGGATTTAACCCTGGCCACTGTAACGCAGTTGTCCCGCAAAGCAGCAAATTTGCCCAATACGTCATGTGGAGCCCCCAATGAAATAAAAAATATTTCACTGATTGTTTTACAGTTTGTTTAAAATACACTGCAAAAACAAAATTGGAAAACTCAAATCACAAATTGGGTCTCGATGACCGAAACATGTGAAAGTTCAAAATCTTCACTTTATTATTATTATTTTTTTTAATTTTAACCTTTATTTAACCAGGTAAGTTGACTAAGAACAATTTCTTATTTACAGCAACGACCTGGGAGCAATTAGGGTAAAGTGTCTTGCCCAAGGACACAACGACATTTGGCTCAGTCGGGAATCGAACTGGCAACCTTCTGACTACAAGTCTGACTCCCTACCCACTGAGCCATCTGCGCCCAAATTTTTATATTATGTAATTTGTTGAGAACAAAATCTGACCCACCACCTATATCTGGGCTTACAGTAACCAGTCTTTATTTTTATTTACATTTTATGAAAATACAGACTCTGAGCTTTCAAATGGTGTATCATGCATTGAAATAGAAGGTACATTTGGAAAGCTAGGATGCTTCAAATGTTGACACAATTGGAATTGCAGTACTGAGAAATCACCTCTGAATTTTTTGACAAAGATCTCACCCCCACAGAGGTCCCCTTTTTTCACGCCCATTCAAGATCATTCACACCCTCCTAAACCTTAGCCC
Organism: Umbra pygmaea; assembly: GCA_016801145.1. Taxonomy (NCBI): domain Eukaryota; kingdom Metazoa; phylum Chordata; class Actinopteri; order Esociformes; family Umbridae; genus Umbra; species Umbra pygmaea. The sequence goes on along the minus strand of JACXGM010014081.1, from coordinate 6,980 downwards.
CACGCATCTTTGGCAGGGAATGACAAGAACTGTCAAACAAAGGCAGCAAGGTGATTTAGTCAATTAAACATACAATGTGTCGTTTTTGGCCACCAGGGGGCTCTCAATCAAAACAATAGCAAAATATGTACTTGGATGACGTCGGGAAGTAGCGTGGGATCATGGGTTTTGTTATCGTCGTCAATGACAACCTTCCAATCTAGCGTCTCAGGCAGAAAATGTTCACTGGCAAAGTAATGTATTGTTAAAAATATTATAACTTTATTCACGTTATGTTTGGCGGTTCCCTGGAACTTAGAGCAACTAGCACAGTCAAAGGTTATATGACGCCATTGACGGAAGATAAAAAGAAACGTCCCGTGTCTTCGAATTATATTACAAATTTCTCTGGATTTGAAATTTGGTGGAAACATTTAGGATAATGTAAGTACACAACTAAGAAACATATATAATATAGATATAGTGATGTTTGCTTTTTTAATACAAAGTACATCTTTTGTTATTGTTTTGGAAAACTACATATTGTACCTTTAAGCAAAAAAGTAAACCTAAAGTGTCTAATTTTGGAACCACTTAACTCTAGTACAGTAAAAAAAAACACTTGTTGGAACCACTTAAGTACAGTAAAAAAAACGATACTGCAGTTTATTTTTTATTATATTCATCATAAATATCAAGTCATGAACTTACAAATGTTATTTAAATGTGACAATTGTCTTTAACATATATTGACAACATTATTTTATTTAAAATGTTTTATGTTAAAACAACATTATAATTATTTTCAAATAAAATTAATTTATAAAAACAAGATTTGGTTTTTAAAAACTACTGGTATATAAAAAAAGAGTGATGAAAATGGGGGGTCGTCGTATAATCAAATCTTATATTTGGAACATTATGGCAATACAAATAATTCTATTTTAGATTTTACCCACTTATTTCATACTTTAGTACACTGCTTAAAAAAATAAAGGGAACACTAAGATAACACATCCTAGATCTGAATGAATGAACTAATCGTATGAAATACTTTCGTCTTTACATAGTAGAATGTGCTGACAACAAAATCAAACAAAAATGATCAATGGAAATCAAATTTATCAACCCATGGAGGTCTGGATATGGAGTCACACTCAAAATTAAAGTGGAAAACCACACTACAGGCTGATCCAACTTTGATGTAATGTCCTTAAAACAAGTCAAAATTAGGCTCAGTAGTGTGCGGCCTCCACGTGCCCGTGTGACCTCGCTACAATGCCTGGGCATGCTCCTGATGAGGTGGCAGATGGTCTCCTGATAGATGTCCTCCCAGACCTGGACTAAAGCATCTGCCAACTCCTGGACAGTCTGCAGTGCAACATGGCGTTGGTGGATGGAGCGAGACATGATGTCCCAGATGTGCTCAATCGGATTCAGGTCTGGGGAACGGGCGGGACAGTCCATAGCATCAATGCCTTCCTCTTGCAGGAACTACTGACACTCCAGCCACATGAGGTCTAGCATTGTCTTGCATTAGGAGGAACCCAGGGCCAAACGCACCAGCATATGGTCTCACAAGGGGTCTAAAGATCTCATCTTGGTACCTAATAGCAGTCAACCTACCTCTGGCGAGCACATCGAGGGCTGTGCGGCCCCCCAAAGAAATGCCACTTCACACCATTACTAACCCACAGCCAAACCGGTCATTCTGGAGGATGTTGCAGGCAGCAGAACGTTCTCCACGGCGTCTCCACACTCTGTCACGTCTGTCACATGTACTTAGTGTCAACCTGCTTGTATCTTTGAAGAGCACAGGGCGCCAGTGATGAATTTGCCAATCTTGGTGTTCTCTGGCAAATGCCAAACGTCCTGCACGGTGTTGGGCTGTAAGCACAATCAATGTCAAAACTTCTACCAGGGTATGCAAACTTATGAGTACAACTAGTACAGTCCTCTAACTCCACCATGGTATGGACTGGTAGTTATTTATTTGTTTATATAAACAGAAAGTAATGGAAAAAAAATTGTACTGTCAAAATAGAGCCCTGAGTGTTGCCGTTACTCCACAATAATTAAACTGGAAATCGCCTGCTATGTAAAAGTAATGTTTGCCAGTGCAGATAGGATTTCAGCTCCTTATGTTTATTTTTGACATACTGTACATATCTTTACTTACTGTTAATGTAGTCAATATGGATATTATCTGAATGCCCAAAAGTTACTGTAGCGAGCTCTTGTTATAAACCTTAGAACAACAGGATATTATAGCTTGCTCTTCCTTATGCGCTGCTGTGGAACCATATTGGATTAAATGGTTCCTGGGTAGCTGGAGCCCAGCAGTTGTTGGAAAAAGTGAACAGCCTGACAACGCATGGATAACAAGATGAAGGATGGAGGGTGTGTGTGTGTTGTTTGTGTGCTTACTGTATGTGTGTGTGAGGAAGAGAGATGGAGAGAGACTTTTCTAGGTCAGTACAGGGATGTTCTATATCTGTTTCCATTTCTATTTAAAACCGAGCATATTAAAACACCATTTTCCAATTGATTTGTGGCAGGATTAGTTTGCATTACAAAAGCCATCACATTGTCAGACACTTCAAATACATTGTAATTCAGAGGTACATTTTTGGATTGGAAGAGAAAAGAGCAGAGGTCACTCTGACATAAGCTGACATTTCTAAAGAACAATGTTTATTTAACAGATTTAGCGTGTGTTTAAAAGGTGTGTGTGTGTGTGTGGGGGCTCTGCGTGTCAGTCTGTCTTTGTTGATACAGCACTAGTTCTGTTTCAGAACAGATTAAAAACAGATTAGACCATGAATAAGTCCATATGTGATCACAAGTGGCAAGCATGGAGGCCTAAATGACATGTTATTTAACAGGAATCCTGTGCTGCTTTGCTGTGCTAGCTACATGACAGCTAATGCAAAGGTATGGAGCTGGTATTGTGGGTGGGCAGAGTGAGGCTCAGCTCTACCAAATAATTTGAAACTGCTTAAGTCTATTCAGTTATAATGATGTTACCAGGACAATCTCCAGGGAGGACTATCATATCCTTACTGTACATTGTGCTATTATTACCCAGTGATAGACCCTTCTTGTTACTACTGTATGCCATGCACAGCTAGCAATACCAATCTATCATGTCTAGAACACAAAGCACCATGTACAGCTTTTAACTGTTCAACCCGAATCACAATAATAATCAATGTTTACGCAAAACATTTTCATAGACCGCTTTTTTCACAAACTTTTAGGTATAGAATGGTCATTTTTACATTGTTGTAATCCAGAGTGACTTACAGTAAGTACGGGACATTCCCCAATTAGGATGAAGTGCCTTGCAAATGATTTGATATTTGACATTGTGTTGTTACTTATCCAGACACTAGGTGGGGATTATTTCCCCAATGAGACTGGGTTATTTAGACGAGAAAACATCACTGAAACGTATAGGCCAGTTTGAATATTGAAATACATGTTGAACCAATTTTCAACAAATACATTCATACATAGTAGCAAACATGGCAAGGAATTCCCACATAGGTACTGTACTACCAATCAATATCAGGCACTACCAGTGGATATTTGACCAGCAGCATAGCGCCCTCTATTGCAATGCTGGTTTGCTTCTATAGCTAAGCAGGTTTGGGCCTGATTAGTCCCTGCATGGGAGACCAGTGCTGCTGGAAGTGGTGTCGGAGAGCCAGTATGGGGTATTCTTCCCTGCCCTGGATAGGATGCCGTATTTCGGATGAGACATTAAAACGGGTGTCCTGACTCTCTGTGGTCACTAAAGATCCCATGGCACTATTCGTACGAGTAGGGGTGTTAACCCTGGTGTCTTGGACAAATTTCCAATCTGGCCCTCATACCATCATGGCAACCTAATCATCCCTATCTCTCAAATTGCCTTATTCATTCCCGTCTCCCCCTCCTCTCCCTCCCTTCCCCCAGGCCGTTGTTGCAAATGAGAAATTATTCTCAGTCAACTTGACTGGTAAAATAACGGTTAAACTAAAAAAAAAACGCTGGATTACCGGCAATACAGCTCGCAGAGCCTTGTTTTGCATCAAAGCTAATTTGACCAATCGGAACGATAGTGGGTGGGATTCCGGTGTGGGCAGGACTTGGACAAAGCAGGAAGCCCGCCATTGTAGTTCTCTAAATACAAACATAATTGTGCCAACTTGTCTGTTTAGCAACATAACGCCTGATAGAATCATCACAGAAAGACAAGATATACCTGCAAAAATCAAGGAAAACCAAGGCTTGTGTCTTAAGCAATTGGTATAACATATATATAACAAATATTCATTTGATAATTTCTTACTCTGAAAGGCACAAATTTGAGAACATCTGTGACTTTAGACTGTTAGCTAGAGCCTCAAAACTCTCACCTGACCATTTCATTTCTTAGTCCATGGTTGACTAGTAACACTTTACAACATAAAATTAAAAAAATTAATCCAGCAATGTTTGCCTGTTGCACAGGCAAAAATAAATTTTCTTAATACATTCAATAAAAACTGCCCATTTTAAAAACACACAGTCATATGCAAAAGTTTAGGCACCCCTGATCATTTCCATGATTTACATTATTTAAGGTGGGCAATTGCAAGTTGTTGTTCTCTTTGACTCTCCTCTGAAGAGTGGCAACATGGGGGTCAAACAACTCTCAAATGATCTGAAAACAAAGATTGTTCAACATTATGGTTTAGGGGAAGGCTACAAAAAGCTATCGCAGAGATTTAAGCTGTCAATGTCCACTGTGAGGAACATAGTGAGGAAATGGAAGACCACAGGCACAGTTCTTGTTAAGGCCAGAAGTGGCAGGTCAAGTAAAATATAAGAGAGGCAAAGGAAAAGGATGTTGAGAATGGTCAAAAACAGCCCACAGATCACCTCCAACGACCTATAATATCATCTTGCTGAAGATGTTGTCACTGTGCATCGTTCAACAATTCAGCGCACTTTGCACAAGGAGAAGCTGTACGGGAGAGTGATGCGGAAGAAGCCTTTTCTGCACACACACCACAAACAGTCGCTTGAGGTATGCAAACGCACATTTGGACAAGCCAGCTTCATCTTGGAAGAAGGTGCTGTGGACTGATGAAACAAAAATTGAGTTATTTGGTCATAACAAGGGGCGTTATGTATGGTGGCAAAAGACAAACACTTGCTACCGGTAGTGGGAATCTTGTTAAAGTTGAGGGTCGCATGGATTCCACTCAATATCAGCAGATACTTGAGAGTAATATAGACGAATCTGTCACAAAGTTGAGGTTACGCCGGGGCTGGATATTTCAACAAGACAACGACCCAAAACACTGCTCAAAATCTACTCTGACATTCATGTAGAGGAACAAGTACAATGTTCTGGAATGGCCATCCCAGTCCCAAGACCTGATTATCATTGAAAATCTGTGGGGTGATTTGAAACGGGCTGTCAATGCTCGGCAACCATCAAACCTAACTGAACTGGAGATGTTTTGCAAGGAGGAATGGTCATAATACCTTCATCCAGAATCCAGACACTCATTACAGGGTATAGGAAGGGTCTAGAGGCTGTTAATTCTGCAAAAGGAGGCTCAACTAAATATTGGTGTGATATGTCTGTTGGGAAGCCCAAATTTAGGAACCTGTCTAATTTTGTTTTGATGCATGTTGCACATTTTCTGTTCATCCAATAAACCTCCTTACACTGCTGAAATATTACTGCATCCTTTATTTGATAGATCAAAATGAAATTGCTTATCCAAACACCCAATTATTTATAAACAAAAATCATGGAAATTGGCAGGGGTGCCTAAACATTTGCATACGACTGTCGAAAAAAAGGGTCAGGAAAGATTTTGTACCTAATGCAAGGGGGTCCTGAAATATTTCCTTGGACAGAGGGGGGCCTTGGAGGTAAAAAGGTTGAGAACCACTGATTCAGCAGACACACCAGAGTGATTTAAAGGGACATCGCCTGGAGCAACTTAGTGTAAAAGGACTTGCTCAACGTTTGGCCCACTCAGGAATCAAACTGACAGCATTCCAATTTGCCAGCACTCCAGGACACTCTTGAAAAATATACTTTTATCTCAATGAGTCCCTTCCTGGTTAAATAAAGGTAAAATAAATAAAAAAGAAATAAAATAATTTCTGACTCACTAACCCTCACTAACCACTGAGCCAACTGAGGCCACATCAAAGCAAATTTTGAATTTTATTTCAAGCCCTTTGGCAACTATTCATATAGAATGATTGACAGACAAGATAGTTTCTCATTAACCTGCAGTCGCTCCCAAAGGTCCAACTTCATTATCTAACTCAAACTAGAGCCCACTAGAGACAGCAGGAGAAAGGTAGTTACTTTAGTATGAGAGTCAATGTGGCATGTCTTTGGGACTCTATTCCAGTGTAATGTGGGTGGACTAACTGTGTGAGACTCAATCATAATCTCATTACTCTGCAGGCATGCTTGGCTAACAGTGGTGCCCAGATTCCCTTTCTCCTTCCCAGGCAGACAGCTGGAGCATCCATTTTAATCAGGCTGCTCACTGCCTGTTGAGGGTGACGGGACAGGCCGAAACTGAACAGGTCTCCAGGAGAAGAAGAGGCAAAGGGGGGAAGTGAGAGGAGAGAATCGATGAGAGAGACAGAGAGAAACAAAACAAAAAACTGGTGGAGGAAATGTGGAGAATAAGGTGGTGCAAGAGTGGGCGGTGAGAAACACAGGGCAGCCATGGCAAGACTGGGGATAAGGGAGAGGATGTGTTTGTGTGTGGGTATATGCATGCCTGTGTGTGTTCATGTGTGTGTTTGTGTGTGCGTATGTGCATGCCTGTGTGTGTTCATGTGTGTTTTTGTGTGTGCGTATATGCATGCCTGTGTGTGTTCATGTGTGTTTTTGTGTGTGTATGCCTGCGTGTGTATGCTTGTGTGTGTTCATGTGTGTTTTTGTGTGTGTGTGTGTGCGTGTGTATGCCTGGGTGTGTTCATGTGTGTGT
>JACXGM010014080.1:0-22416 GCA_016801145.1 Umbra pygmaea | reverse complement strand
GGTTTTCTTCCAGAATGGTCCTGTATTTGGCTCCATCCATCTTCCCATCAATTTTAGCCATCTTCCCTGTCCCTGCTGAAGAGAAGCAGGCCCAAACCATGATGCTGCCACCACCATGTTTGACAGTGGGGATGGTGTGTTCAGGGTGATGAGCTGTGTTGCTTTTACGCCAAACATAACGTTTTGCATTGTTGCCAGAGCACCTTCTTCCACATGTTTGGTGTGTCTCCCAGGTGGCTTGTGGCAAACTTTAAACAACACTTTTTATGGATATCTTTCAGAAATGGCTTTCTTCTTGCCACTCTTCCATGAAGGCCAGATTTGTGCAGTATACGACTGATTGTTGTCCTATGGACAGACTCGCCCACCTCAGTTGTAGATCTCTGCAGTTCATCCAGAGTGATCATGGGCGTCTTGGCTGCATCTCTGATCAGTCTTCTCCTTGTATGAGCTGAAGGTTTAGAGGGACGGCCAGGTCTTGGTAGATTTGCAGTGGTCTGATACTCCTTCCATTTCAATATTATCGCTTGCACAGTGCTCCTTGGGATGTTTAAAGCTTGGGAAATCTTTCTGTATCCAAATCCGGCTTTAAACTTCTCCAAAACAGTATCTCAGACCTGCCTGGTGTGTTCCTTGTTCTTCATGATGCTCTCTGTGCTTTCAACGGACCTCTGAGACTATCACAGAGCAGGTGCATTTATACGGAGACTTGATTACACACAGGTGGATTCTATTTATCATCATTAGTCATTTAGGTCAACAATGGATCATTCAGAAATCCTCACTGAATTCTGGAGAGAGTTTGCTGCAATGAAAGTAAAGGGGCTGAATAATTTTGCTCGCCCAATTTGTCAGTTTTTATTTGTTAAAAAAGTTTGAAATATCCAATAAATTTCGTTCCACTTCATGATTGTGTCCCACTTGTTGTTGCTTCTTCACAAAAAAATACAGTTTTATATCTTTATGTTTGAAGCCTGAAATGTAGCGAAAGGTCGAAATGTTCAAGGGGGCCAAATACTTTCGCAAGGCACTGTATATACATTTCCATAACATGTTTTAATATATCTGAAACTAAGTTATTTCCTTTGTTGTACATATTTTTTTCATATATATATAATATTTCCACCAATAATATTTTATCCTAACATCCATGTTTTGTTCTTTTTCATTAGGTACACACGGATTCTGATGAAGGACATTGACATCCTTAATTCTTCTGGAAAAACCGATAAAATGCGTCTGTTGAACATCCTTATGCAGCTGCGAAAGTGCTGCAATCACCCATACCTGTTTGATGGGGCTGAGCCCGGGCCACCGTACACCACTGACACTCATCTGGTCACCAACAGCGGCAAGATGGTGGTCCTAGACAAGCTGCTGCCCAAAGTCCAGGAGCAAGGTTTAACACACTTTCACTGCTTTTCCTGTATTTTATCAAATTAAGTAATAAAAATGGGTTGGGAGTGGTAGATAACAGCAGAATAACTCATTATTGTAGACACTTAAGCTATAGACAAGCTGATCTAACCATCAAATAATTTGTTCATAAAAGAAAACATATATGGAATAATTTGACATGTGACCCACCACCCATATCTAGGCTTACGCTTATGTTTTATTAACTGTTAATACAATTGTAACAGAAGTTCTGAGATAGTGTAGGAAGAAAATTTTATTTCCATCTATAGCAGGGTGTCCGCGGATCCTTAAACCGTTAAATTCTGGAAAACAAAATTATAAGAGACTTATCGTGTGCACAGAAAAATGCTGCAGGCAAAAAATATATAATAAATATTAAAAATAAAAATATGTTAAAAAACCTAGCAGTGAATGGGAACCAATTACAGGTTCTCACAATATACTGGCTAACTACTCAAGCCACCACATAAATTAAACATTTGCCTATTAAGCCAGAAAAATCTTCCTGCCAGCTAGTAGTCTGCCAAATATTAGGAATAGGCTTATTTTATTTATTATTGTTTATTGATGCACTCTGTTTGCCATCACAATGAATCTAATTATCAGCATTGAATGGAATACATGTGTTACATGAATATGCTATTACAACAGAGTCAATTCAGAGCATTGATGAAAAGTCATCCTACTAGCTACCCCTTTTGTTAACTTCAGCAGATGGTAAAACTTTTATCTCTAATTCTAACAAGGTATTGGTCCTCAATTTATGGGGAATTTGTAATGATATCATATTGGTTAATAGGCTGTAGTACTAAATGGTATAGTAATTTTATTATTTTTCATTTTAGGGCTAGTGTAGATGTGCACAAGTTTGCAGAAAATAACTTTTTATAGCCTACTCATGGACAATCCTTTATAAAACAGGGTTAGTTTTTGCCACACATTTGTTAAAAAGTGATATTATTAGGTAAACTATGTCAAGGGTCTTAAATATGTTTTGTTTGATCACAAATTATATTGTTTACAAATACTACAAGTAGGGTTCAAAATTAGCTTTTTCATCCATCAGCCAAATAGCTAGCGAATGTTCAAACTTTATCAAATTTTACTATTGTTTTTTTGGCTGGTGAGTAAAGCAAATCTACCAGCCACCTGCATATTTTACCAGCATTTGGCTGGTAAATGGTGCTAATTTTGGACCCTACCTACAAGTTAGAATATAAAATACACTGCCTGCATTTTTTTCCTACAGCATTTACAGTGAGCAACATAATTCATCAGACAGTGACAATTTTTTAGTTATTTTGGTTCTGTACTATAGCTTTATGACTTTGAAAGGAAAAAATGGCAATTAGGTAGAAGTGCAGATTTAAATTTGAGGGCTCGTTCATACATATCAGATAAACCATTTAGAATCATAGTACCTTTTCTACATGGTCCCCTCATTTTCGGGCACCAAAAAACTTTGGACAGAATGTAGAATAAATCAATAATTGTTCATATTTGGTTGCATATCCTTTCCATGGAATGACTGCATGAAGTCTGCAATGCATCAAATTCTACAGACACTGGTTATCTCCCTGCTTGTTTAGGGGACTTATTGCCTTCAGTCTCCTCTGCAGCATGTAAAATGCATGTTCAGTTGGATTTAGATCCGGTGATTGACTCGGCTAGTCAAGGATTTTCAAATTTTTGTCCATCAAAAAAACGTTTGTTGTTTATCTATTATTCTAGATCTTGATTTCTGTTGTAACATCTAGCTAAGTAATTCTAATAATTGGCTGTTTTGAGGAGGTTTATCAAGTGAGAAATCACATTTTACAGTTTAAAAATCTGACCTATGGTTTAAAGATATTTACATTTTTTGTGGGGATCCAGGAAATGTGTTTATATTCCACATGTGGTGAAACAATATGTTGTTGTGTTTGTTCATTTTGTCCAGACACAACAAGGCATAATCTTCAAAATAACCTAAGTTTAAGCCCCAATTCAGTCAGAAAATAGTAAAAGCAATAATACAATATTTTGTGGAGGAGAGTCCAGTCTGCTGTTTTGCTCTTAAAGAGAAGGGAATGATTGAAAATTTCATTGATTTATAAAATATTTGCTTGTGGATGAAATGGCTGAAGTCAGAACAAGAAAGACATGTAGTTCTCATTTGAGTAATCTTGTTGGGAAAGGGTGAGAGTTGTTAGTGTCTGAACTTCCAAAAGTGTGGGATATTCTGAGGTATGGTATATACTTGAGGGATCAATGTGAAGATGACTGAAGGAACTACCCAGTAGACCAGCTGGTGAGGAAAATCTACAATAGTCTGATATCTCAGTGGAGCAAAGTTAATGCTCTTTAAGCACCTGTTATCAATGAAAATCTGACTATCATGTCCAAGCTCAAGGAGGTCTGGAGTCAGGCAGTGAAGTTCTCGCTTGGGAAGGGGAAACAAGATGCCAAAGAGAGGTTCATGGTGAAGTTAGAGAAGTTATTTGATATTTTGACATGCAAGTGATGATTGTGCCTCATTGCCGTGAGGGCTGTGTGATCCAAGCCCACATTAACTGTTTCTGTAGCAGAGAGAAAAATATTCCTTTGAAAGATCTTGCTTACATCAAGAGACAGAAAGAGAAGGTTGGAAGTAAAAGACCCCACCAAATGGGAGGCCCTGAGCTGCCAGAGCATAAGAAACAGTTGAGGGCATTGGAAAGGCAACAGATGGGAAAGAAGAGAAAATTGGAATTAGCAAGGCAGTAAATGCTGCAGTAGCAGAGAAGGCAGCCAGGAAAGATATTTGGCAGATGGTGATCAGGATATGGGATTGAAGAGAAGTAATCCTGAAGATGATTTTGTCCCTAAAACTGACCTGAGGCTGCTGCAAAGATACAAAAAATGATGATGAGATTCCAAACACTGCCCTTGCTAGTGTAAGGTATGGCATAGGGCTGAGGCAAACTGTAGCTATAGCAACCACATCCCTGATTGATGTAGGAATCATCACAGAAGACAAAACAAGTAAAGTGATTGATAAGAACAAGGTCAAGAGAGCACAGGAGAAGTTGATGAGAGAGCTGGGTAAATATTTTGAGGAGTAATGTAGGGAGGAGGGGGCGGATCTCCTGCATTCTCTTTGATGGGAGAATTGACCTGACTAATGTGATGATGGAAGCTGAGGGCAGAGATCAATATTTTCCTGCAGTGATCAAGGAAGAACACTATAATTTTGCTAGTGAGCCTGGCAGTAACTATCTGTTCCACAACTAAGCAGGAGCCACATGCTGAGCAGATTGCTAAGGTCTGGTTTGCCTGGCTAAAAGAAAGTGATTTTGATAAGAACTTGTGGGTCATTGGAGGAAACTCAACAAATACCAACACTGGTATGATGAATGCTGGAGTGATGAGGAACCGGGAGCTGCACATGGGGGGAAAACTGGTCTGGTTGGTGTGCAATGGTGAACTACCCGTGCGCCATCTCATTATTCACCTTGATGGTCTAACTCGGGCCAATTAGAAAGCTCCTTGTTCTTGCTACAGACTTGGATATTGATCCAAACTTCACCCAGATCTCTGTTGGCCCTCCACTGATCAAGTTGCCAGGCAAGGTCATTCAAGATCTCTCAACTGATCAACACTATGGCTATAAGATTGTCTGTGCAGTCAGGGATGGACTATGTCCTGCCAAGTTGGCTCTGTTCGAGATTGGACCAGTGAACCACAGGCTCTGGGTGTCAAAGCACAGATTTAAAGGAAATAACTTAAAGAATCTGCAATTAATTGTCAAATTCATCATTGTTGTGTACTATCCATGTTGGTTCAATTTGAAGGTAAAGCACCCCTGGATTGAAGGGCCTAGTCACAACGTGTTTCAGCTGGACTGCCTCAAGTCTGAGGAAGGAAGTGCTGGACCTTGTGATGCCGACAGTGAGAAGATCTGCTTGGTATTCCCACATGAAGCCATACTCCAAACATTGCCTTGCTCTGAGGATCAGAGGGAGAAGATTGAGGGGGTGGAGAGAATCCTGGCCATCAGGGGAGAGGGGGTCCCAGACACTCAGATTGGGGACTCCTCTGTCAGAACCAGAAGGACAACTGACATTAGTTGTGATGCTTCCAGCATTGGTGAGTTGATCAGCTGGGTCCGGTGTGTCAGAGCCACCTTAGAGGTGAAAAACTTCATCAACACCCCCATGGAAGTGCTCAACAGGCCTTGCCACATGCAGAGTATTGTGAGGGTTGTTAAAATGTTGACTGAGGTTTCTGCTAAGTCCTTTTCACAAGAAAAGAGATTGAGAGATCAGGGCTCAGGAGACCAGCAGGAGGCTGATGTCCAAGTAAAATCAACAAGGTTCAGAAAGTCAGGAGAATTTTCCTTGTAATTGTATCCATTCATATTCATGCAGTTCAGTAGTTAATAAATGTGTAAATTTAATTTGGCTCTGTAAATATAAAGGATTTCCCTTATATCTGTTCATATATTATAAAACTGGTTTGAAAGAGTAGAATCTGCAATTTTGAAATACAAAAATTATGTAGGTTAGAGTAATTCTATCCAAAAAAGAATCTCATTTTAAATCCCGATGGAAAAAATACATAATTTAGACACCTGAGTATGACCCATCCTAATGGTAAAGTGTAGTAATTTTAGAGGCATTTGGTTTTATCTGAGCAGATAAAATATTTCTGTGCACTTCGGAATTCATTGTTTTCATTCTGTCTGCAGTCACATCATCGATGAAGACAAGTGAGCCTGTTACACTGGCAGCCATTCAGGCCATCATTTCCGCCATGTTTCATGGATATGGTGGTATGCTTAGGATCATGGGCATTTTTTTTTCTCAACACTACTCTTTCCATTACTCTGGTACATGTTAATCTTTGTCTAATCTGTCCACAATACTTTTTTCAAAAACTGCTATTTAGCAAACTGTAATCTCGCCTTCCTATTCCTCAAGCTTATCAGTGGGTTTGCATCTTGTAGTGTACCCTCTGTTCTTCTGCTGGCATCGTCTTCTACATATGGTAGACTTTGACACATCCACACCTGCATCCAGGAGAGTGTTTTTGATCTTTTGGGCTGTCACCATAGAGTATTCTCTGGTCATCCAGTACAGTAGTTCTACCAGGTCTTTTGGCATAATAACATTGCAATTTTCCTGATTGATTTTCATTTCTGAAACCTAATCATTGCCAGCTTCATTTGCATCGAAGATTGCTGCATTACAGGCCTGGCAGGGCATCACAGGGAAGATACCCCACATCTGGTGATGTTAATGCATCACAGACTTCAATGTGTGTCTCTGATGCATTAATTTGCTGCAAAGGATATGCACCCAAATATTGCCAATTATATTTTATTCTACATTATGTTAGGTGCCCAAAAATTGGCATTATTTTCATTATTTTTGAACGGTTCATCCGATATGTATGAATATGCCCTCAAATTAAAACTGACAGGGTGCACGTCAACCTCATTGATATATTACTTTTCAAACTCAAAGTGCTAGAGTACAGAATAAAAATAAAAAATGCTCACTGTCAAATGAATTATGGTGCTCACTTGTATGTGTACCAGTTCAGTTATACTGTATAGTAGTCTAATAGCTTGTGGATAGAAACTTATTTGGTCTATTGGCATGTCTGCTAGTACACTGGTACCTCTTACCAATTGTAATCAGTCTGAACAATTTGTGGTTTGGATCACTGTGGTCTTTGTTGAAGGGGAAGGACTCAGCAGAGTTTGAATCCCTGTGGGGCCCCTCATGTACAGGGTCAGTATGTCAGAGGTATTGTTGCCCATTTTCGCTACTAGGGGGTGACCTTTCACCATGTATCCAGTATCCTTTAGCACAGAGGTGTTCCAGCCCAGTGAACTCAGCTTGGTGAGAAGATTGGAGGGGATAATTTTGTTGAATGCTGAGTTGAAGTCAGTGAACACTAGTCTCACATAGGTGTTCCTTTTCTCCAGGTGGGAGAGTGCAGTGTGTTGAGCAGTTGTATTCTGTCATCTGTTGACATTTCGGAGGTGTTATGTGAAATGGAGGGCATCCATTGGGTCAGGGTTGATAGTTTTGATGTAATGTGAGTGCAACATGGTGGTAGTCATTTAGGCAGGTTAGCTTGGGATTCTTAGCTACAATGGATATCCCCTTGAAGAAGGTTGAAATTACAGACTGAGAAAGTGAGAGGTTGTAAATGTCTGTGAATACACCGGCTAGTTGTTTGGACAATGTTTTGAGAATGCACCCCTGTATTCCGTCTGGAATTCCGTCTGCCTTGTGAGCAATTACATGTTCTTCTCATGTCTGCATACCTGTCCAAGTTATTACATGATCGCCTAATCCCAATCATTTGGGCAATCAGCAATCAAATTTTATTATTTAAAAAAAGCAGCCGTAATGTCATCTTATATTATTTGACAAACACTTTTTCATTGCCGATGTATCCCATAAACTCTGGATCGACAAATGGAAAATAAAAAAGTCAAACCTTTTTAGCAGTATTGTACATTACGCTGAGTTCTTGTATCCATCCAGCTTTTCCAATTAGATAATTCATTTATAAATATTTGGATGTAGGGCTGGGGAATAAATCAATATACAATATTGTTTTCATAAAAAATAGATATTGTTGATGAGCTTTTTTTTAAAGGAGAAATTGTCAATAAATTGATGTAGCTCCAGCTATTTTTCCGAACAACATTATGTAGCTTGCTTGAAACACCAAGTCGTAGGCAAAGTTTGAACAGTTGATTACTTGAAAACATATGTTGAAGTACAGGACGTGTCCCCATGCATATCCCCAATCTTATGTGCTGAATGGATAACATGTTTTTCAATTTTCAATGTTGATTGACATTTGATCTGAGTGACATCCAGCCCAACAGTATAGACAAAAGAAAGCTAGTTAAATAGGCATGCTAGTTGAATAGGTGGATGATGTGTACATTTTTTGAGGAAGAGAAGGAATTTGATACAAATTTTATTATATAATGTCAGAGAAGTTAATGTCACTCAGAAGGTGCGGAATGATAAGCGCTCATTGGATGATACTGCTGTCAGTAAAATCATGGGCGCTCGAAGCATACACACAAAATATTTTGCACCTCTTAAATGGGAAACACCCTTATCTTGGACAAACAAACTAAAGGTAGACCACAATGTTTAACACAATTTGGCAATCATCTGAAAATAAATATATTCAATAACATTAATTTCTTCACAACATGTACTTTTTCTTATTTGTCTATAGTCCTAAAATACATTGCTCAAAACAATTAAGGGAACACACGATAATCAAAATCTAACACCAAGTCAGTTAAACTTCAGGGATATCAATCTGTTCAGTTAGAAGGCATAAGCGATTGTGAATCAATAACAGGTGCACTGGAGAGGCAACAGCAAGACAACCCACAAAAAAGGAATGGTTTTGCTGGTGGTGGCCACAGACAATTGCTCTCTCCTTATCATTCCTGACAATTCAAAATGAAATTGCTGATCCAAACACCCAATTATTTATAAAAAAAATATCATGGAAATTGTCAGGGGTGCCTAAACTTTTGCATACGACTGTAATCATCCTGGTACATGAGCTGATTAAAGAATTGGCCGGCTCGACGACATGCAGTTGGGCAAAACGTGAGTGCTATTCACCATCCCGCATCTGTCCAGGGAGTGTCTGGGGTTTTGTAACACAATGACTCTAGCTA
Source organism: Umbra pygmaea (assembly GCA_016801145.1). Lineage (NCBI taxonomy): Eukaryota > Metazoa > Chordata > Actinopteri > Esociformes > Umbridae > Umbra > Umbra pygmaea. The sequence goes on along the minus strand of JACXGM010014080.1, from coordinate 13,304 downwards.
ATTGGCCATCAGAGCATCCAGTGTTCGAATTACGGGGGGTACTGGGGGGGTTCCACCCCCCTAGATGAGGTTTGGACTCTCCCAAAAGGGATGAAAATAATAGTTTGGGGGTAGTGAAAAAAAATGACATAAAATGTTATATTAGCCTATCCAAAATTGTATGTATTTAAATGCAGTATTACCAACAATTCAGGAAATAATCAAATGAGTTTTTTAAACCCTCACTACGTACAAGAGAAAAGGTACAGCCCAACGGGGAGTACGTTCAGACTGGTTCTTTGATATCACCTCACTAGCTGTCAAAAGTGTACGTACCGGGCAGGTGCTGGTGTGTCAGCGAATTTAAGAGTAAGTGGCTGAATCAACTTTAATCTCTGCCCATGGTTTTGACTGCCATGTATATCATCATGCATTGTGCTTTGTGGTAAATGTAATGAGCACTTGTAATCTAAACAGGTTTTCAGAAATGTCTTAATTTGGTTGTCCACAGTGTTTTTCTCAGTCAGAGTCTAGCTAGCTAGCTAAACGTTCACGCAGCTTCTGAAGCTCTCTGTACCAAGCAAATATTGTCCATATCTTGGTGAAACTAAGCCAAGGTATTTGTCTCGTGCGGCTGTGCCTGAGGAGCAGCCCCTCCCCTCTCTGCTTTCTACTCAGGTTTAGCAGCACTGCAGGCAGGTAGAAGGGGAGGGGGGACAGGTACGAGAGACAGTGGGAAGCGACCTTGGATGTTTTAAGAGAAGGAGAAAGATGAGCTGGCCTGTCAACCGGGGGGACAAGGTTCGAGTCCAGCGCGCCACCAATGTACACTCACCTAAAGAATTATTAGGAACACCATACTAATACTGTGTTTGACCCCCTTTCGCCTTCAGAACTGCCTTAATTCTAAGTGGCATTGATTCAACAAGGTGCTGAAAGCATTTTTTAGAAATGTTGGCCCATATTAATAGGAGAGCATCTTACAGTTGATGGAGATTTGTGGGATGCACATGCAGGGCATGAAGCTCCCGTTCCAACACATCCCAAAGATGCTCTATTGCAGAGCTCTTCAACTCTAACACTATGGGGTCTGGAGCCTGCTGGTCTTCTGTTCTACCTCAACATTAATTGGACTCATCTGGTGTCCCAGGTCTAAATCATTCTCAGATTAGAGGGTTGCAATGAAAACATGGACTGGAACTGGCTTCAAGGTGGAGATCTGGTGACTGTGGGGGCCATTTAAGTACAGTGAACTCATTGTCATGTTCAAGAAACCAATTTCAAATGATTCAAGCTTTGTGACATGGTGCATTATCCTACTGGAAGTAGCCATCAGAGGATGGGTACATTGTGGCCATAAAGGGATGGACATGGTCAGAAACAATGCTCAGGTAGGCCGTGGCATTTAAACGATGCCCAATTGACACTGAGGGGCCTAAAGTGTGCCAAGAAAACATCCCCCAAACCATTACACCACCACCTCAAGCCTGCACAGTGGTAACAAGGCATGATGGATCAATGTTCTCATTCTGTTTACGCCAAATTCTGACTCTACCATCTGAATGTCTTAACAGAAATCGAGACTCATCAGACTAGGCAACATTTTTCCAGTCTTCAACTGTCCAATTTTGGTGTGCCCTTGCAAATTGTATGCTCTTTTTCCTATTTGTAGTGGAGATGAGTCAGGGCTCGACATTAAGGCTTGTCCGCTTGTCCGGGACAAGTAAAAAAAGTGGTCAGACAAGGAGCTCGTAGAATCACTTGCCGGAATGGACAAGTAAAATTAATTGTAATTTAACAAGTACACTGATAGAGCTAAACAAATGAATCGAATATTGGTGACTTGTCCTTTTTTGGCAAAAAAAAATTAGTGTGTAGGTTATGTGTCGTGTAGAATATGACAAAACAATCACCACTTTTATTCAACTGCGCGACAACAATTGCCGAAATAGAATGAGCGCGTGTCAGAAACATAATTCAGAAGCATTGCGCGAGAGAATATTTCTTTAAAGCGATACTTTTAATGCCATGTTCCAAAAGTTAATTTACATGCATGAATGTTGTTACGAGTCAGGGTTGGAAATTAGCACACGCAAAAAAAACTAGTTATTTCCCCAGTATTATAAACCACAGTAGTCTATAAGTCAATGTAGAAAATATAAAGGGCAAATCATGTATTACAGATGTGAGGGATTAATGCGAATATGATACGATTAGGCTATATAATGTTATTTTTCGTGATTAAAAAAAGTAAAACAAGTAACCATTTCACGTGCAGAATGTTAAGAGCTTGTTGGTGAAAACACGGGTGGTAGTGTTCGTTGTGGTATCATGTTTGGTTTCATTGCTGAAGAAGCATCTGCTTGTAATTTTGATATGAGCTAATTAAAACAGTGTTTGGATATATTTCCTGATGTTTTACAAACAGATTATTATAAAACGAATTTACAAATGTAAAAATAACTGCTGATTAAGTAAATATTGTGGAATAGGTTACAACAGTAAAGTTTTAGGTTACATCTCTCAAGTGTGAAATTACCTAATATTGGACATCTAAAAGTAGCCAGATAAAAATAGTAGTAGGACATCCAATACACTGATTAGCAAAATTTGAAAATCCTTCATCTCACAGACTTGTTTTCACAACATGTATTTTTTGTAATTTGCCTAATAAGACTAATTAATGATGAATTTGATGTATTGAAGCAATATAGAAGAGGCAATTGCATTGTATTTTTTGAATTGGTAGAATTGGCTGGTAATATTAGGGCATCCACCAGCCACAGTGGCTAAGTTAATTTCCCAGCCTGGTTACGATTTGAACTGCAACTGCTTGAGATGGCAACCTTAAAGCGGTAGCTAAAACTTTTATTTCACATCTTATGTCTCCGTCACAGAAGTAAAAACAGATGGAGCAGTAAACCATGATATTTCTAACTGTGAATACATCAATTATATGAGAGAATGTTGTCAAACATGTTGCCTAAATAATTTGCGTGACTGTAGTAGTACTTGTTGCCAGTGACCAAAATTTTAGTTTGAGGCCCTGTTGTAAATGTGATGGCACTTCACGTTGAATTTAATTGCTGCTTTTAAGAGCAAATGAGTTCGGTATTTTTCTAGATGGCACTTGATGTCTTGGCCAATGACCTTGGTGCCATTGCAAAAATCCCTCCCTGAAAGGGAAAAGTTCAAATATACTTTTTTAGCTTACATTCCCTGCTTTCAAAATTACACTGGGGAAAAATGTATAGGCCTATTGCTTGTTTCCCAGAAATACAGACCTTAATGTTAAAAAAAATATGTCAGCTTCGGACAAGTAGTTTTTGCTATTGGACAAGTAAAAAATTGATTTACTTTTCCGAAGGACAAGTGGCCAATAAAGTTAATGTCAAGCCCTGTGAGTGGTACCCGGTGGGGTCTTCTGCTGTTGTAGCCCATCCGCCTCAAGGTTATGCATGTTGTGGCTTCACAAATGCTTTGCTGCATACCTCGGTTGTAACGAGTGCTTATTTCAGTCGAAGTTGCCCTTCTATCAGCCGAAGGAGCATTCGGCCCATTCTCCTCTGACCTCTAGCATCAACAAGGCATTTTCGCCAACAAGACAGCCGCATACTGGATGTTTTTCCGTTTTCACACCATTCTTTGTAAACCCTAGAAATGGTTGTGCGTGAAAATCCCAGTATCTGAGCAGATTGTGAAATACTCAAACCGGCCCGTCTGGCACCAACAACCATGCCACGCTCAAAATTGCTTAAATCACCTTTCTTTTCCATTCTGACATTCAGTTTGGAGTTCAGGAGATTGTCTTGACCAGGACCACACCCCTAAATGCATTGAAGCAACTGCCATGTGATTGGTTGAGTAGATCATTGCATTAATGAGAAATTGAATGGGTGTTCCTAATAATCCTTTAGGTGAGTGTATATTTATGGTTTTACAGTAAATTAGCCATACACTGTTTGTTACTGCTTTTATTTTATTAGAGATCGCTGTTGTTCATTTTGTTCACTTAAAAGTAGTAATGGATACATCTATTAATCATACACTGTTCGTTACTGCTTTCATAAACTACTGAAGTAATGGGCACATCATAAACTAGTAATGAGTACAGTACATCTATTACTGATTGTGATAATTTTATTTCACCAGGAATTGTGACCAGATCGTAAGATTGAGTCCCTGCAAAAGCATATGTGATTCGTTCTCAATCTATTTAGAGGACCTATTCAAATTGTATAATAACGTATCAATTTTGTGAATAATCATCTATCTTTCCGAAGGATCAATGTGCCACACAGCTCAGTAAGATGGTAGGAATATGCACAGAACAATGAAAATTTGTTACGTTTGCAGTTCGAATTTCTGTGCTGACTGTGGACCAGGACATGACAAAAATGTTATTGTAATGATCGCAATATTGTAATGATTGCGCTCTCGGAGAGCAAATGATTCAACATGTTGGCCACGCTATAAATAGGGCTGCATTTACATACCATATTTGAAAAAATATCTCACTGATGATATAAAACAAATCGCCCAGAATTTACCTATGGACACATTTTTGGTTATTTCTGTGAATCTATTGCTAGCGATGGGCAGACTGAACAACATGAAAAGCTCAGAGGCTCACGCTACCAGTATTTGCAAACTAGGGAGGAGGAACCCGCGTGTACTGTAAAATACGGCAGGAGGAACGCCCCAGACTGAACGCAGGTGTACTGTAGAATACGGCAGGAGGAATGCCTCAGACCAAACACCGGTGTACCGTAGAATATAGTAGGAGGAACGCCTCGCAACAAGCCTGTAAGTGGAAGCAGCAACAATCACTGAAATCATGCCTGACATTCATCTTCCCTGACAGCAGAAACTGGCATATTAAGAAAGTTTTGTCTCTAAAGTTTATAACAATTGAATTTGTAGCGGAATATGGATACTACAGTTGTGCTTTCTGTCTTCAGTGAAAGCATACAACCGATAGTTTGTTAGTTCCTACGTAAGGAATGATCATTGTTCTGTACATATCCCTACCATCTTACACACTGCTGCATTTGAATGCATCCTCTATAAACAAGCTGAGAAAAAAAGGAGTTGGCCTTGAGCAGGACTAGAACTTACAACTCCCTACACTGAAAAATGTCACAGTAATCACAATCGATCTAGCTCAATACACCACGGTGCTGTGGGGATTTCTGTGAAAGAAAAAAAAGAAGTCATCTTTTGAGGGAGCAGCTTTCAGAGGTTACATTATTGTATGACGACTTAAAAACTTTGTTTGTTACCCATTTTTGTCCCGCAAAGTAAAACTGTACTTTGATATACTGTGTAAATAGTTAAAATTTTTCACAAAGGATTCAGGGATGCATTCTGATTAGAGAATGCAGATGCAGTAGTCTACAATATTTATTTGCTTTCCTAAAATCGTTTTAACCCATTGGTGACAGATGCTGCATTGCGCAACTCAGAACCTCCTACCGGCTGCTGCCGGATGCAGCATTTTGTAGTTGTCATCCTTTTCATGACGCGTGAAGCATATAACGCACTGTCATTGGTTCAAATACACATGAGATGGGTCTTGTTGGTTTTGTAAAGACAACGTGACCACCCAAATGTATTGTGGTTCGCTGAAAATAACGTCAATCAATTAAACGTACACGTGCATTTATTTTTGGAAATGGCTACGACAGAGGATTTTGACAGCGAGGGCAGTGACATTGAGTTGGACGATATTGCTGCGTTCATTTATTCTCATTAAGATATTGCTGCAGTCGTTTATTCTCAATAAGATATTGCTGCGTTCGTTTATATGGGAGGAGTTTGATAGGGAGGAGGTGGTTTTGATGATTACATGCCGAATGATCCTTTGGATAAAGCACAGGAGTGGGATTTGTGGGACACAGAAGGAGAGGAGGAGGAGGAGGATGGTTTTCACGGATTCCAGGTAGACTGGAGAACTGAAGGTTACCTGCCGCGCAAGGCAAATCAGTTCACCCGCAAACCGGGGTTGAAACAGCCGATCCTCGTGAATACTAGCCCCCTGGAAGTTTGTTTGTGTATTTTTACTGATGAGCTTTGGGACATGTTGGTGACAGAAACTAATCAGTACGCTGAACAGACGCACAGTCAGACCCCCACCGACTCAAATAAATAGCATAATAAATAGTAATATAATTATGGTGATGATGGTTGATATTGATAATAATAAATACAATAATATAAATATAGAAATATAATACTGGCATAATAAATAAATACAATAATAAACATTAATACAATAATGGCATAATAAATAAATACAATAATAAATAGTAATACAATAATGGCATAATGAATAAATAGCATAATAAATATACACAAATAACATAATATATATAAATAAATACGTGTCAGTCAGTCAGTGTGTCTTTGTGTCTGTCCATGTGAGGATAATGCAGTTCAACAGCCAAAGAGGAGAGATGTGAGCCATGGAGCTCAGAGACTGAGACTGTTCCCAGTTCAACCTCAGCAATCAGTGCTACAGAGGCTTAGATATTAAGGTTTTGGTAGACGTGGACAATTCTTAGTATTTTTTCAGAAAACCCTCAGGAGATAAGGATATTCATCCTAGAATAACATAGGTTTTTATAGGCGTTTTTAGCAGGTGTTTTAGGAGTAAATGGGGTAAAACAAACAAGGCATTATTTAAATTAAGAAAGGTATTCTACCGTGTTTAATAATACAATTACATTGATTTAATATCAGTCTATGTCCCCAAAAACGTATCTTTAGGAAGCATTAGAACTGCAATCTCCTGTTTTTTTTAAGTGGTCTAGCACCACCCAGCGATGAGTTTAGACCATTGTTGACGCGGTATGAAAAGCACCACTTTATCATGTGACATTTGTATGCTTGTTGCACACACACAGGAAACGCAGCAGCACACAAACGTGCAAAATATTACAAATAAAAATATTATGGTGCATATCCGTCATCATAATAGCAATCCACGAAAGTTACAAACATGCCTGGCCCTTAAAGGGAATGGGAGATGACACTCTAATTGGTTTGTTGCATGTTACACCCGAAACACCTATAAATTAATGAAGACACTTAGTACAACCCTTTCAGACCATGCACGCGGCACATGGACCCCACCGTCAAACTAGCAAAAGTGGATTTGGAAACACCCAAAGCGCACGTGTGCCATGCGTTAAATGTTTGATGTTTTGATTGGATGACAACAACAACCTATATGTTCAAATGAGTTTGGAGGTGTCTTAACCTAAACTTGATAACAACGTCTGTTTAAATTGAAGGAAAATACTCCCACTATTCACAGCCCTAGTATGGTGTTCCTTTACATAGTAGAATGAACTGTTTTGTCTCATTGGTTGCCAGGGTCTAGAGTCCTCATCTTCAGCCAGATGACCAGGGTGCTTGACATTCTTGAGGACTACTGCATGTGGAGAGGTTATGAGTACTGTCGTCTGGATGGGAACACTCCACATGAAGCCAGACAGGTACAGGGCATGTCTTCAGCTGATCGTGCCTCATTGAATGTAATGATGACCGTAACGAGCTCTAGTGGAAAAATTAAAATGACAGTTGTAGGGTTTTATGTATTTCGGTTGGCATAGTATAGTGCTTGCACACAAGGGTTGTGGGTTACATTCCCACAGGGGCCCAGAATATAAAATTAAAAAAATAAACGCAATTGCTGAAAGTCACTGAATAAGTTCATCTGCTAAATGATTTAAAGGTAAAAATGTAAAAGTTAATTTACACCATGGTTGTTTTTTGTTCTTGCTGTGAACTCTAGTTCAAGCTGCTCATTTGAATGTGCTCATAGTCAATGTGATAATCACCTTTTACAATTCCCTCTGTGTAAAGTGTATTTCTTTCAGCATTGTAAAATAATGATGTTATATCTGACCTTTGTGCTTTACGGCAATGACTCTAGGAAGCCATAGAAGCCTACAATGCTGAAAACAGCAGCAAGTTCATTTTTATGTTGAGCACCAGAGCCGGAGGTCTGGGCATTAACCTTGCAACGGCAGATGTTGTCATCCTGTATGACTCTGACTGGAACCCCCAAGTGGATCTACAGGCAATGGTTCGAAAAACATTTTAGCTGTGGCTTCCTTAGAAAAGTATTTATATATTAACTGTTTGAAAAATAATTATTAGGCACTCTGAAGTTATACTAGTATGTTTTGCATAGAAAATGTAACAGTGGTATTCAAAGTCAAGGTTGTGGGCTAATACTTTGATAAACACATATTTTTTTAATGGCAGAAGTTATTTGCACCCGAGGTGTAAATAGCCTATGTATCTATTTACACCCGGGGTGTAAATAGCCCACGTGTCTATGCTATTTGCACCCTGGTGTCCCATAGCCAGCTATCCCAGTGCAAATACGTAAACTAATCCCACCCCAATACAATTTGCATTGACCTTCATTTACTTTTGACTATTACATGGTAAGCTCCATATGATTTACAAAAAAGTACTCTCATCCCTAAGACTAACCCTAAAGTTAACCATGACCTACCGGTAACATTAACCCCAAACTTAAAACCATTAATCGAACCAATTATAGAATCAATCATTGCCACCGTTGAGGCACATAGCTATCAACTTTTGTATCCTTTGGCGCCATTGAGGCACGTAGCTATCCGTTATGCATTATGTCATTTATTTGGGTGGGTAGGTATAAATAGCAGATTAGCTGCCGTGTGGCTATTCTCACCCGGGTGCAAATACACACTCCATTTTTTAAAATAGAATATGTAAATTTTTACTTTTATATGTACAGAACAGTCAACATCTTGTTGAGAAAGATCATGGTATTAACTTTGTCATCATGAAAATATTATTTATTTAAATGTTAACTTTCCCATGGTCATGATAGGCTAAACTACATATAATAAATTGCCTATGTAGCTTTAAGAGTAACAAACATTGCACAGCCAGTCAATGCCAAATAGCTGTCCATATACAGTGGGCTCCAAAATATATGGTACCCCTGTGACTGGCAATGCACAAACAATACTTTGAAAACACAAACAATATAATTATAGACAAACACAAAATACCAACATGTGAGAAACAATGTATTTTAGTAATGTTGCAATGGAACCAACCAAAGTCATACAATTATTTAACACGAAATAAATAAATAAAGTGAAAAAAGTGATGGCCCAATTTAGTTCCTTAAAGGAACACGCCACAGTTTTTTGAAATAGGGTAATTCACCGTCTCCCCTAGATGTAGATATGTGGGCAAACATATTTTTGTCTCAGTGCATGGTTTGTCTTAGTCTTGCAGGGCAGCCCCTAGCTTAGCTTAGCGTAGTGAATGGAATCCTTTGTTGCTGGTTAGCATGTTGTGAGTAAAAGTGACCCTACACCTACAAAAACAAAACCTTATTACTTCTTGTGGCCTGTGTGTTCACAACAAGTACAAATAGCAATGCAGGTTAATACTAGGCGATTTCCTAGGCAGATATTGACTTAAGACTATATTGGGACGATGCACAGCATAAGCACTGTTACTTGGGCACAGAGATATCACGCAGCACATGAAATCCCCCAACTTCCATCAACATAAAGGCGTGACCTGCACCGAGTATCTTCTGGTGCTGCGTGATATCTCTGTGCCCAAGTAACCGTGCTTCGGCTGTGCTTCCCCCTAATCTGGGGATGACCATGACAGAACATTGATTTTGTTGTCACAGAACCATTTCTGTGTGGATCTTGAGGTATGTTTTGGGTCATTGTCTTGTTGGAAGGTCCACCTTCGGCCAAGTTCCGGCATTCCGGTAGAGGAAACCAGGTTGTCAGCCAAATTTGCCTGATACTTGGAATTCATTATGCTATCAATCTTGACCAGTACCCCTGGAATTAGAACAGCCCCAAAACATGACTGCGATGTAATGGCTCAATATAGTTTCTTAAGACTTAGATCAACTTACGTGGAATTTAATTCCTGGTTTTATATTGGTAGATGTTATTTACAATCTTTGTGGGTGCCATTGATTGTTAATCCTTGATTTGGAGGACATATATTTTTAATTTAATCAATAAATTATTTTGGTTGGCTCCATTGACACATTAATAAAGTACAGTATTTATCACATTTTTTTTTTTTACCACTGGTAATAATATAGGAGGATTGTTTGTTTGTAACACCTGCTAGTTTCTTGTACAATCAGGGTGTTTGTTTTTGCCTCTCTAGGACAGGGCTCATAGAATTGGTCAGAAGAAACCAGTGCGCGTATTTCGTCTCATCACTGATAACACAGTCGAAGAGAGGATTGTAGAGAGAGCTGAGATGAAGTTGAGACTAGACTCCATTGTTATACAACAAGGTACTCAGCATGGTTTTGATTAGAAACATCATGGTTTGTCTTCATAATTTGTTGTTAAATTATCTTACATTTGAATTACATTTTTAAATAGGCCTGACTCATTGCAAACAGTAAATTAGATGATTGTGTTCTGTGGCCCATATCACTAAACTTATGGTGTAGACATTGGAACAGACACATCATATTTTAGATTGAGCTCACATTATATCCTTGATAAGAAACCAGAGACATTAATGTAAATGTCTCCTGTAGGGTGTTATACATTAACTCGCCCAAACCTACTACTTGTTTTTAACTTCACAGGCAGGTTAATTGAGCAGTCCAACAAGTTGGGGAAAGATGAGATGCTGCAAATGATCAGGCATGGAGCCACTCACGTCTTTGCTTCCAAAGACAATGAGCTCACTGATGAAGACATTGACACCATTTTAGAAAGAGGGGCAAAAAAGGTAAGGACCATGCAAGGACAGTTTTTGGATGACAAACTGGCTGCTCTGTTCCCTGTGCTAAACCTATACATTTTTCTTGTGTTAGACAGCAGAGATGAATGAACGCATGACGTCACTGGGAGAAAGTTCCCTCAGAAACTTCACTGTGGATACAGGAGGAGCAGAGACCAGCCTTTACAACTTTGAAGGGGAAGACTATAGAGAGAAGCAAAAGGTATCAATGTATTACATGATTTGTCATTATTCAAAGCTTGAAATGGTACATTGATTAGCTTGTTCCCTTGTGCATCATGCAGAATTGTATTTTTGTTTCTATAACTTAGTATCCCGCCGGCGGGGTATTCCCCCCCAAAAACATGTTGCAGGTTTTGCAATGTCGCAGTTAACTGTAAGGCAGTTACCACTGTTACATTCAGGGTCTCTAATATACAGTTAGATGCACAAAGCTTCTTTAACCTCGTCAGGCTCAGTGTCCCGCCGGTAGGGTATTTAAAAAAAACTGGACTAGAATCACAGTACACAAGTCCAATGTTTAGGTAATATATACATGTCCCATATCTTTACAAAGCTTAAAATCTCAGGAATCTAGCTAATGTCTCTGTTTTACAATAACTATAACAAAAATAAACATTAAACCTTATAATGTGAGCTACATGTCTTGTACACATGTGCCTCAAATAAAATAGGAGGTAGATTAAAATCACGGCTCACAACTGCAATTTTTAAGTAATATATAAATGTCTCATATGTCCTTAAAGCTTTTTGTAGCTATGTTACGATAGCTACAAATTGAAAATGTTATGTGACATACAGTAAAAAATGCCATTAGCTTGTACACCTCATGGAAAATACACAGTCAAATATAAATATGGTTTACAACTTAAATTTTAAGATAGTATTTTTATTTATTTAACCTTTATTTAACCAGGTAAGTTGACTAAGAACAATTTCTTATTTACAGCAACGACCTGGGAGCAATTAGGGTAAAGTGTCTTGCCCAAGGACACAACGACATTTGGCTCAGTCGGGAATCGAACTGGCAACCTTCTGACTACAAGTCTGACTCCCTACCCACTAAGCCATCTGCGCCCCAGTATATACACGTCTCATATGTCCTTAAAGCTTCAGATCTTGGGATTCTAATGAATATCTTGGTTTTACGATAACTACAAAATTAAAAACGTTATGACTGATGATGTTACGTACTAGCCATCTAAACAAATCAATTCTGCTAGCAGCTATTTAGATATATAGCCAACCATATTGATGAAAAAACAATATACTAAATATGTAGTACTTACTGTTGAAAATCTTTATTGTTCATCATCAAAGAGTCCCAGTAATGACAGAGCATAGATTTTCCAGGTAAAATCCATCTTGTTATGTAAGAAAATGACAATTTCAGGACCGCAATGTTTATGAATGTACCAGGAAGCACCAGAAATGCTTTTGTTTATGAATCGCGACCTGCATTTATGAATGACAGACGCAGGTGAAACGTGTCTTAGCAATGTCTGCAATGTCGAAAATCGGCATCCTCATGAAACAGAGATGGTAAAAATGACCAAGATTGTGCCAATTAACCTTCTATTAGGGGAAACGATTACAAGTGTTTCCAGGACCCTAACTCAATACATGGCTATGTAGTTCTTTTTCAAAGAGGATGTAGAAAAGTAAAACGTATCATTTTAAAAAGTAAAAAAATAATTATGCCTTTATTTCATCTTGTGCCATATTCACTGTATACATTTATTCAAATTAAATTTACATATCCAAAACATTCAATGTCTTTCCTTTCAAGAAATATCAACCTTCAGGTCCAGTGTAACAAGAATTTAACTTTGGGTATGTTTTTTAGGACGAATTTGACAATGAGGGAGTTAAACGATTTATAGACGCTTTTACTACATTACCATGAAATTAACATCTTCTACCCTATTTTTAGTAAATACATCTTGTTAGTCATCGCCTGATGTTTTTCTGTACCTGAGTATGATTGTGATTAAGCTTGTGAAGCCATGTAGTGTAGATAATTATTATGGCAATTAGGGATGCTCATATTGACCGTTTAACCGTTAACCGAAAATAAAACGTTTGACCGATTAATACTATCAGTTAAACGGTTAAGAATATTTATTTTTTACGTATATATAGCCTATATTAGTTAAATCACGTGGCGTGTTGACACGCGCAACAAGAGCCTGGCGCTTCGTTTTGAAAGGTGGGGAGATATAGGTAATGAGGAGAGAAATATACCGGCTGCCTGTTTTGCGTTCTTCATTTAAAATGACAACCCTTGGACATTTATGGTGACTGTGATATTAACTTACGCTTTCATTTTTTCATGTACAGAAACGTATAACACTATCGTATTGGGAAGCATATATTATTTTATTGGCTATAATTAATCATGCTTCTGATGCATTATAGCCGACAAAATAAGGTTACCTTAAAAACAACACACAGTGATTGACAACAAGCATTTTATTTTCGGAGAGGACCGTAATGGTAATTTAAATGAAATGGGA
>JACXGM010014079.1:0-22417 GCA_016801145.1 Umbra pygmaea | reverse complement strand
AGGACTCCCGAATGGACGTCACTGTAGTCTAATATGAAGGACAACTAAATGGACGTCACTGTAGTCTAAACATGGACAAGAGATCCAGATAGAAGGTTCTTAACAGTTAAGAACATAATTTTCAATTAGAATGCTATTAATCCTCATAATAAATATATACTATATTCATAGGCTTTACTTTTACACACATCTACCTGCCTGTGTAGATGTGGACTTCATTCATAAAACAGTCCTACCTGGCAGGGCTCTACAGTGTGACAGATTAACTTGCATATGCGAGTAAATAAATGTGCACAAAGGCTAAATTCAAGCAGGTGCAAGAATCTCTCCTAGTTGTAGTAGTTCTGTTCCTTTGTTTCATTGATGTTAAGTTCACCAAGAACTGCAAAAACCGTTACATTACCATTACAATCATTGCAACATTCTGTTTTGCAATTTTATCGGTTTGTTGATAGAGCAGTTCTCACATTACACCACCAAGCGCTAATGAGGTAAACAAATTTCATGATCTTAGAGGGATCCGTGACAAAATGAGTCTCACAAAAACACACACTATAGCTTTTTTAATTATCTAGTGCCTTTACCAAAGGCAAAATGTGGAAGGCCTTATTACCTTTGCATCAATTTCCTCTGCTTTCTCATTGGCTTCCTGTTCAATGAACGCCATCATATGCTTGATCTGTCGAAGAGAAACTGAATACATAAAGTTGAATGGCCTACAGCATCCTAAATCATACGATGATATAAAATAACCTGTTAGAATGTCTCACATAGATGTGGCATGTGGCACCCTGCAGTGTGTGTGTGTGTGTGTGTGTGTGTGTGTGTGTGTGTGTGTGTAACTGTCAGTAACAAGTGAGGAAGCCATTTATTTATTGCCTTTCCAACATGCTACTGCTACTGTACACAGTGCTGGCTGTAGAACTCGAGATAGCCAAGCAAAACAAAATGTGGCTTTTGCGAGAGAATGGCATCCGGGGGATTTGCGGAGAGGGGACAAGTCGGCCTGAGGGGAGCGTAGGGTAGAGCATCCTGCATGCTGTTGTTTTTATTAAGGACTCTGCTGTTTCCATCCCTCAGGACAAGCACTCGGTCTCTGAATAGCAGCATAGTCAAAGAGGCGCCAGCATACGGCAATGTTTGTCAAACTTAGTCTTCAGGTTACTATTTGTGTTTGAGCTCAAGAGTTGTTCTGACACAAGCTATATCCGTGTGATTGTGTTGTTGGACCATCCTGGGAAGTCTATTCCATTGATTTGAATGTATCCTCAGTAACTGAAAAGAAAAAGGTGTAACAAAAGGAACAAAAAGCAGTTTCATGTTTTCAACCATCCTGCTGAGAAAATTGAGGGCATACAAGTGAACACTGTCATAGCAAACCACGTGTTGGAGATCGGGCTAACTACAGACTGTTAAGGTGAGCTATCCTTCAAACACCATACAGTTCACAATAGATTCCTCAGCTAACCTGTTGTTTGCAATACGATCTTCATTCTCAATTTGTGAAAACAACTGAACTGAATAGAGAATGAAGACTGCACCATCTACTGTACAATACTGTAGGTTAGTTATAACGGCAGTTTTCTATTACAGGGAATCTCAAACCTATAGGGAGTTCATCTTAACAGTAACCTATAAAACAAAGAGAAAGAGTAAAGGAAATGTCAATCATGGTCACCGGTAAGATGTGAACTCCCTTTACCTGATCTTTTGGGTCTTAAATAGGGACTTCCCAAAATTTGTGAACTCAAGAGTTCCTCAGAAAAGTACTTGTACTTTATGTCCACCTTTGCTAATGGGGAAATGTATGTACCAGGATAGCCAGCCAGTTAACCTGCTAGGTAACAGTGTTATAGTCAGCTAATTAAAGGGAAAGTGCATTTTTGCCTGCTATTTAGCAGACCTAGATAAGAAAGCCGAGACATCCGGGTTCCTACTTCCTTTTTTTAGAAAGTGAACCTACAGTAAGCAAATCAGAACCAAATGTTGTCAAACCGGTGTCTACGGGAGACCCACTATGTTAAGCAGACCGGAAATTAAAGGTCATGACTCGACTATCTTTATAGACTATGTATAATAGACTATGTATATCATCTTAGGCAAAAATTGTGTTAGCAAAACAGAGATGCAACGTTAACATTACCTGTTTCTGTACGTCGGCATCGCTCAGCGCCATGGTTGGTTCTTTGTTTGCTGTCTTACTTTTACTAATAAATGTAGAAGTCAAACTACCAAATAACAACAATCAGTTGGCTAGTTTGACAAGTATGCTTTCAGGTACCCTGCATGATACAAAACACGGGACTGAAAGAAGACATCTGACTTAAAGACACGCCCCAAATGTTTCGTAATCATGGGGTGCCTTCAGTTTGCCTAAACGTTCGCTACATTATTCAACAATACAAGTATTGTATTGTTTAAGCTAGGATACACTCCGGAATTTATGTAAACTAAATTTCGGATAATATCTGCATATTATAGGTTGAGATAGAGGCAATGTAATAACAATAGTAAAAGTAATAATAACAACAACAACAATTACATCAATTTTGGGTCGATTGAGGGATTCAGAGTGTTCATACTTTTTTAAAAGTATTTTGGGTATTAAGAAGACAATTCAGTTCAGCTAGTTCAGGTGTAAAACTAATTTGCTAGACGTTAGTGTCCCCAAGAGAGGTTAGGCAACTGCTTCCCTAGTGTTCACAGAGTTCACTCACATAGAAAACTCTGTGATTAAAACTTTTTTGCCCACTCAGAAGTTTTCCTCTGACTTCTTAGTTGTATTGAAAGCACTGACACTCACAGTTCGGGATTTCAGAGAGATGACAGACAGGAAAAAACAAGGCGGAGAGCCACCCTCAACAACAGATTAAAGATAAGCCCATTACAATTACTTTTGTCCGCATGGAGGCAGCACCTGCCTTGTTTTCGTAAGAACAATATTTAGCTATTCATTTATATTGTATTTTCAACTCACATATATTCATAATTCAAACTTTTCGTATTGTACTCCTTATTTTGTTATCTGCACAGTAACATGAGTTTTTTTTGGAAAATGAAACACACACAAAGGACATTATGCGTTGACAATAAAAGTTGTTTTTAACTGCAAGCAAGCGGAACCGAACGGGAGAGACGGCAGCTTGAATTGCAATACGTTTCGTTTACAACAGAATTTGAAAAATAAAAACACAAGGTCAATTTATTTACAAACGTTTTGGTTATAAAGAAACCTTTGCCGTTTGAACCTTTTATGTTGCAAATTGAACATTTCACAACAACAAAATAATTTATATTCCCAAGTAAAAAAAGTATATTTAAATTATATTCTAGTAATATACTTCTAGTATACTTATGTTCATTCATAACTATTAATTCAATATATTTAAGTATATTTGAAATACACTTAATATATTATAAATATATTTAGGACAAATAAAATACATTTAAAATACAATTAAGTATACTTTTTTGCTTGGGTTGGTCAATCAGTGTATTCGTTTCTTTTTTTACCAAACGTTTCGCAACAGACGAAATATTTTGCAAAACGTTTTGCAACAGAATTGTCAGAATTAATACTCTCCTGGTATGGGGAGCTTCAGCTTCTAGGTTTTGCTGCTCAACACGAGCTTGTGTCAGAACTGATTTTGCCTCTGGAAGCCGGTACGTGTATCATACTTCTAAAGCTACCTGCTCTTATTTGACAATCGCTGTAATAGCTAGCTTAGTAATATTCACTAGCGCAGTTACCAAACAATTAAGTTTATTGTAAACCATATGGACAGTTCAGGGGGTGTGTACGCTGTCGCTGACACATCTCACTCGACCTTGTTTGTTTTATTACATCGAGTACAATGGCGTGTCACTGAACACTAGTCTACGGTAATAACCGCAGCTTTCTCAAAAGTTGTTATTACTCATTTAATGTAATGTGTTGTTCATGCCCATTGTGTAAATATGTGGAAGTGAAAGGGGACTTGGTCATCACAACCACATGGCTGCGGCTGCATTGTCTTCTAAAATGTAGTTATTCCACCACTCATGATAAACATCGCATGCATTAGCTACATGTACCATTATGATGCCTGGTATGAATGAGATAATAAGGTCAGGCGGGGCTGTTCATTAACGGATTTTGAGTTCGTGTTCTGTTGTTGGACGTGTCATCCCATTAATTCTAGGAACAATCATGTCCACGTGTTTCTGTAAGTAATTGAAGAACAACGTGTATAATGCTTTTCATTCAGCATAGACTTCACACGTTTCTTTCCCATTGCACACACACGCACGTGATTACTTCGACAACTGTTAAAGTCAGTGTTGTTTCTACTTTCAGGAGTTGTACCTTTTTTCCACATTGTGCTGAGAGTTTGACACTGCGTCCTGCATCACTTCAATGGCTACCTCTGGCTCCTCCAGTTCTGTGCCTGATGGCTTCCACTATGAGACCAAATATGTTGTCCTGAACTATCTGGGACTTGTGCCCCAATCCCACCTACAGGCCACTGCTAGCGAAGGTAAGAGACCCACCGTTTTCAGGATATATTTCAGGAACGCGACATACATTGGCCTGGTGTTGGGCGGGCCCCCTAAGTATTTGGAATACTGCCCCACCCTGCACAAGTTTTAAGGCTTTATGAGAGTTGATCTCCCTGATGGTTTCACAATCAGCATTATATTTTACTGTATTGATGCCAATAAAATTAACATGAGTGATATGGGACATGTTCATATATTACTGTAAATTGCAATTCCACTACTGATGTGTAGTGAGCAGTTTTTCGGACCCTCTAAGTCAGGGGTAGGCAAAAATCTTTGCTTGTTGGCCACATTGAGTTTTGGAACCCAAGTGAAGGGCCGCATACTATAGCTAGGTGTGAACAAAAATACCCCCCACCCACCACACACACACACACACACACACACACACACTAGTGGCAGAACACACATTACTACCTAAATTCACAAACACAAAAAGTGCAAATGTTTGTGCCAATATTTGTGCCTATTCTCATTCTCAATAGAAATATACTCTGATTGCTCTCTTGATTCTGGCATCAAAACCTGCCCAGTAGCATTGGTACATAGGCTTTTTTGTGTTCAGCCTGGGGTGAGTTAGTACAATGAAATACAAAAACGGTGTACTAATTCTCTGAGCGCTCGCTAACATGTTTATAGTTTAGTCATTTGACGAGGCGTGTCATTCAAAGTTGATAGGCGTGTCATTCAAAGTTGATACAAGTCGTGTCCACACAGTGCAGTTTTTATATTCTGATCATGGACTTCAACACGAATGAACACCAGGTTTTAAATCTGTTACCTCCTCAAGAATTGGTTAAATTCCTATTAACTGCAATTTCTTTGTTTGTCAGTAGGCATTTGTCAAACAATTGTGTTAACTTCACTTATCTTTTGTATTGAATTCCACTGAAGGAGATACTACTTTAGCTAGCAAGCTAGCTAAGCTAAAAGAATGGCAAACAGGTTATCAAGCCTAGCGGTCTCTAACAGTTTGAGCATGAACTACTAGTAGCTACCAACTTGGGCTGACCCCTATCAATTTCTTTGGTTGACCAAGACTCGACTGATCTCGCTTACGATCGACTAGCTGAAATTTGTAAACATTAGCTTTTTTCTTTATAAATGTCACACAACGTTTTTAATTAAACCATTTTATTCGATGCTATACAGCACTGTTGGAAGAAATAGAAACAAATACATAAGTAAAAAGGGTGATTGATTAGACAAACAAATGTAAATATGATCATGATCTGACTCAATGTACATTAGTTGCTGGCCTTTCTAGATTTAGACACTATAAAGCTATTCCTAATGTTACGCCTTGTGTCACCTGTTGTTGCTGAATGCCATTATAGTTACAACTGCCTGGTTGTATGTAACTTTGAAAAGTAATATCCATGTACATCAATTTTAAAATGTTGTTTAACATGCAAATCGGCAGAGTACGTCAATTAAATGGCGTGCGCTGGATGGAGGCTATTTCAAAACCACAGACGGCAACATTCACTGCGCGGAAATTTGCTGCATGCGCCTTAATGATACATGGCACATGAGTGTGGAGCTGTGTGCTACAAAGAATTAATTGTTTGTTTTGGCCGGAAAAGATAATGTCATTTGATGGGATAAATGTAACTTGGATTCATTCAAATGTAGGGAATAAACCTGCAATTTGGCTTTGCCTCTGGTTATACACTCAAATATATACAGAAATATTTGACTAAGTAACAATTATAGTTTTTTTTGTGATTAGATCATACAAACTTAGCATAGCCAGTTGGCATAGGTGTGCATGAATAGCCTCTCTCGGATCAGCTTATTGGGAAATCGAAAAGTCTGATATGTTCTTGTTCAAAATAAAGTGCATATGGTTTGAACTGTTAAACAAATACACTCACCTGAAGGATCATTAGGAACACCCGTTAAATTTCTCATTATTGCAAGTATCTACTCAACCAATCACATGGCAGTTGCTTCAATGCATTTAGGGGTGTGGTCCTGGTCAAGACAATCTCCTGAACTCCAAACTGAATGTCAGAATGGGAAAGAAAGGTGATTTAAGAAATTTTAGTGTGGCATGGTTGTTGGTGCCAGATGGGCCGGTCTGAGTATTTCACAATCTGCTCAGTTACTGGGATTTTTACGCACAACCATTTCTAGGGTTTACAAAGAATGGTGTGAAAAGGGAAAAACATCCAGTATGCGGCAGTCCTGTGGGCAAAAATGCCTTGTTGATGCATTTTGGTCAGAGGAGAATGGGCCGACTGCTTCAAGCTGACAGAAGAGCTACTTTGACTGAAATAACCACTTGTTACAACCGAGGTATGCAGCAAAGCATTTGTGAAGCCACAACACGCACAACCTTGAGAAGGATGGGCTACAACAGCAGAAGACCCCACCGGGTACCACTCATCTCCACTACAAATAGGAAAAAGAGGCTACAATTTGCAAGAGCACATCAAAATTGGACAGTTGAAGACTGGAAAAATGTTGCCTGGTCTGATGAGTCTCGATTTCTGTTGAGACATTCAGATGGTAGAGTCAGAATGTGGCGTAAACAGAATGAGAACATGGATCCATCATGCCTTGTTACCACTGTGCCGGCTGGTGGTGTAATGGTTTGGGGGATGTTTTCTTGGCACACTTTAGGCCCCTTAGTGCCAATTGGGCATTGTTTAAATGCCACGGCCTACCTGAGCATTGTTTCTGACCATGTCCATCCCTTTATGAACACCATGTACCCATCCTCTGACGGCTACTTCCAGCAGGATAATGCACCATGTCACAAAGCTCGATTCATTTCAAATTGGTTTCTTGAACATGACAATGAGTTCACTGTACTAAAATGGCCCCCACAGTCACCAGATCTCAACCCAATAGAGCATCTTTGGGATGTGGTGGAACGGGAGCTTCGTGCCCTAAATGTGCATTCCACAAATCTCCATCAACTGCAAGATGCTATCCTGTCAATATGGGCCAACATTTCTAAAGAATGCTTTCAGCACCTTGTTGAATCAATTCCACGTAGAATTAAGGCAGTTCTGAAGGCGAAAGGGGGTCAAACACAGTATTAGTATGGTGTTCCTAATAATCCTTTAGGTGAGTGTATGAACTTATAAGAAAAATAAATAGCTTATGGCTTCATTACTGTTAGCCCAATAGACCAACAGTAGCAAAAGCAGACATGCATACATTAGCCTAAACCTTTCGATTTGTGCAGATGTTAACAAGTAAATTATTCAAAGCAGTGCATATTAGCATGCACCAACCTAAGCGTAACCTAACAGTTTTCAAGTGGTAGACTACATTGTATTTAACTATGGTATGAAAACTGTTGCTGGAAGTGTTCGTGTTCAACATGTTTTGCTTTTAGCCTGTACCTAGATGCAATGCTTCCATACTACGGATTACTTATGTGGCACAAATTGGCTTAGCATTGCCTGGGATTTGGGTAGGTGGGAATTGGGAAGGAAGGAAAATCACCTGGCAGAAGCATCAAAAATAATTTGTATTCATAGTTTGTATGAAGTGACAACAGGAGTTGATTATAGAACCATTCCAGACCGTATTGTGCTGAAAGCAAATTTAAAGGACCGGATGTGTTATTAAATTGGAATAGCACCCCTGTTGGTGATAATTGTACATTCTGCTTTCAGAAAGTTTTTATAGTACTGTGTCCTAGGATAAAAGGCCCTGTTTTGTCTGGTGAAAATCAGTGTCTGAAAGTAACTTTTTGGCTCACCTGCCAAGGGGACTGGTAGATTAAATAATCCGCCAGCCAGCAATATTTTTTACTCTGCATAATAATTAGACTTTGTGTCACAACAGTGAAAGATAGTGATTGTCTGATCATGACGAATACAGACTTGTTGTAATGTAATAAATGGATCATTGTAATTTGGTTTCTTGAGACAGCAGTGAGTGGTAACTACTGTCTTTGGGCATGATCTAATTGATCAATCTAATCATAGTCTATTACTGTTGAATGTGTGAATGTTTTGTATATAAAACCAATTTCAACTGAATGTCTGAATATAAAACCAAATTTACATTGTTAAAGAAATACAGGTAAAATAAATTAATGAGTTGCACATACAGTACATAATGGTATTTGACTTCTAGTAATTCTGCTGTAATCAATGGAGAACATCCATGTGTTCTGAGTGCATGTATCCTGGCAAACCTTAAGCATATAAAAAGGTGAAAATTACCATAATGTGTTCTCCTTGAAGGTGCACATGGACATTTTCTGTGACAATATGGAAATCCTTAACACGTTTGGTGGATAAACAGATGCAAGTATTACTTAAGTTACACACACAGTCTTGTAAATGGAATAATAGAAAACTTACACGTTCCAGAGTGTAACGATCCTAGACAAACTTAAAATTTTCTTACGCCTTAACAGGCCTTTGCACAGCTTGCAGAAAACATTTGTTAGCCCCCTGATCTCGATAGGTTTTAAATAATGCTAATATTTCCAGCTGTTGCAATGTATCCATTTTGCTAACACCCAATCCGCATAGCCTATGCATTCTTCTTCATGCGAGAGACCTCTTTCCATTTATTTCAGATCGGCATGGTGCAAACAAATGAAAGACTGATTTAAATTATTTATGTGTGTTTTAAAACAGAAACGTGAAAATAATATTGTAAATATAATGAGTTCTCATTTTAAAAGTAATAACTAATTACTTGAATTGAGAAACTAACGCGTTAGGTTACTCGTTACCACAAAAAGTTGTCTGACTACTCCACAACACTGCTTGCAAACATGAGTAATTTCCTCCAGGCCATCATGCAAGATATTTTATCACATGACTATTTCGGTACAAACATTTAGGCTACCCGCCAGTGTGGCGGATAGCCTTCTGAGATTTACTCGCCAAACTGTGGGTGTTAATTTCGGACCCTGATGAAAACATTGCATTCCTAATATTTACCAGTGTGTGGAAATCCCAGAAATGACTTTTTACTGTAATCTATGACACCACACGTACCGACTGAAGGCTTCCGCGTTGAACGAGCAGTGTGGTAGCGATCAGACAGTTTGGCGATACCTTCTTGGAGGAAGCATGCGATTGATTTTCAACCAGCTCACACCTAAGAGGGGCTGCTGCCAAGACAAGGCTTAAAGGGGAATTGGAGGGGACAAATTGGGTGGGGAGAAATAAAAGATGGGATGGATGGACTATGACACCACTCAATAACTACATTACACTGCAAAAAATAACACTCCAAAAATAAGTAAAGAACACTATGAATACAAGGTATTTCTTGCATGTAATAAGTAAATAATCTGCCAATGGAACAAGACAAATTTCACTGATTTTCAGAGGATATTTACTAAAAACAAGTGTTATTATTTAATACAAATATAGCTTGTTAAGTAAATATGTCTTATTTTAATTTTTTTTCACCTGAATACAAGATAAATATACTTTTTGCCAATGAACAAGATTTTTAAGACAGGATTTTTTGCAGTGTAGCTTTATTATAAGTGGGATTGTTTTCTTGAACAGTTTTAAATAGCTTTGACAGAAGGAGCAGGACTTCCAGATTTCATAGCAGGTTTCACCATTGGGTTTGTCCTGCATTGAAGGGGTAACGGGGAGTGTCTGGTGTCTGCTTTCTGCACGGCTCACTCAACTTTCTGACAGCCTGTCACGTATAATCACCGTAGGATTACTCACACATCATTGGGCCAGAGCAAAGAGAGTCGCAGGCCTGCCTGATAAACTGCTGAACCAGCTTCTAGCCTTGAAAAAGCACTGATCCTGACTGCATATCCTGAGAGAGTTAACCTGTTAGCGCCCAACGGAGATGCTACGGCTGTATGAGATGATTGTTTCCGTAGGGAAATTTTAAGTTGTATTATGAAATGTACACACCCTATTTTTTTTCACAACAGACAATCCTATCCACGGTTGCATGCATTTTTATATTTTCTCGTACTGGTCCACTGTGGAAATCGAACACGCAACCTGGCATTGCAAGCAGCGTGCTCTACGAACTGACCTACACGGTGCCCAAATGTCCTATGAACGTGTTGACTTGAGAACCACCGTTCGGCAATTCTGTGGAATGGTCATGATCTGCGCGCGGTATGCCCTTGTGTTTTAAATATTGTTTAAATTTAAACAAAATAAGTTGGAGTCTAATGAAGTTCTATGGTTTTTAGTTGGTCTCAGTCTCCAGGAACCTAATAGATGTCTTTCACGTTTAACCTGGAATATATATGAGGTTGCACCCATGTAAAGTCCCTTCATCAACCTATGACACTGGTATACAACTTTTTGTTTGTGTAGTTTATTTTTTATATTCACTTTTGCTAAATTTATTGAAGGGTGTATATTCTTTTTGAGTTGACTGTACTGTATGTCTTGTGCCATGATATAGCTGTACCTCCTGGTTGCCATCAAAAGTGAACGGGAGGAGACCAGCCTTGGGGCCCAGTGAAATAGCTGGCACATTGTTAGCAGCCCAGCAGAAATGACCAATGTACTTGCACGAAGGAATATTCTGAAACATCCACACTGGACCAATGGGATTTTTTAGCATTACACTGGCTGAATGCATAAGTATGTTGTATAACCAGTGAGAGATGTGGTGGGATGTAGCATGCGATGCATTTTGTCTCTCATCGGGTGCTTAGCATTTCACGTGTGTGTAAGTGGCGTGCATCTGGGCCTGTAAGCACGCGATGATAGGAGCAAAGCCTTTGTTGCTAAGCAGTGGCTAGGGAGACTGACAGGAAGGGCACAGACAGCGGCCAATCCAGGGCACATGTGTTTTGGCTTAGACCGCTACACTAAACTCTAGCACAAATATCAAGTTGAACCTACTTTTATATTGTCCTTGTGCCTTATCTTGCATTCAGGCGGCTCTATTTCCAGTAATTGAGTCCGTTTTTGCTGCTTTTTGTGCAATTCGGTTAGAAATGTTAAATGGGTATTGTTAAAAATGTCTTGTTACAGTAAGATAATAGTAAAAACTTGATTTTATTTTTTTCATTGTCATGTTTTGTATTATATGTAATCTTGGATTGAAAATGGGTCACTTTATTATTTATCTGCCTGTTTTTGGATAAGCTGTTACATCCAACTATAGATTTATTGTTGTAAAAATGGGAATGCTATTTTGATTGATGTGGCTAAATGGAAATCACTAATTTCTTGGCAACTAAAAACAGATATTAAAAAAATTTGCTTCCTAAATACTCTTGAAGGGCGTTGATTGAGACATGGTCACCATGGCTGTTAATGTTTTTATTATTATTTATTAAGTGATAAGAAAAGTTAATACTGATTCCTTATAAGATGCCTTGACTGGATGCCAAGCCCCCTTCATAGTTGTTAAGTCATTCAAACAATTGCTTGTGAAAGCTGTCTGTTAAAATCATTGTGCCACTCATGTTTCTGACACGACAGTCACTAAAAAACCCCACCTCAGCGTGTTCAGTAATTCCCAACTCGGCCACCGTAAGTGTTCGAAGTTTCACACAGTGACGCCAACGCAACATTTTTGAAACCATGAACTGTTAGTTTCGAATCGAGTCAATTGGAGAATGAAACTGGACAAAATAAAGTTCAGGAAATCAACAGAACGCCTCTAGCTATAGTTTTGAGAACGTTGCGTTAAAGTCACTGTACGAAATTCCGAACACTGACGGTGGCCGAGTTTGGAGTTACCGAACGCGCTGAGAAGGTGTATTTAAATGCCTGTCTAGTTTAATGGAGTCATGTGAAATTCTTTAACCTCTCAGGTGAAGACAACTCCGCTGTGGACAGAGAGATGGACAAAGACAGGAACAGACAGATGAAGGTACAGATAGAGGAAGAGCTGAGGCACCTGGAAGATGAAATATCAACCTGTAAGCGTAAACACAGCATTGTTTGACTTTCACCATCTGTTTGGACCTCACACAACATACATCATCAATTTTGTACCCTCACAACATGGACTATAATTCTTACAGTTGTGCTCAAATGTTTGCATACCCCTGGAAAATGTATAATAATGTGCAATTTTCAGAGAACCTGAGTGAGCAGGCAAAATATTTTGAGGGTATGCAGACTTTTGTTGCTACGTTACCTACCATACCATCAATGACAGCGTGCAGTCGTTTGTGATAGTTGACTATTTGGGCCCAAATTCTTGCAGGTTGTATAGCTGCCCATTTATTTGTCTTGACAAAATGCCTCCAGGTCATGCAAAGGGGATTGAACAGTACTGACTGGCATTTGCAAGGCTTTGGATATCTTTTTCCCAATTTATACAGTTCCATTACCTTATTACGCAGGTCTTTTGACAGTTATTTTCTGCTCCTCATGGCTCAGTATCTAGCCTGTTCAGTGCATCCATGTGAGAGCTAATAAACTTATTAACTATTTATACTAATTTAAATGCCACAGGTGTGAGAAATTAACATGTAATTGCCATTTTAACCTGTGTGTTTGTCACCTTGTATGTCTGTAACAAGGCCAAACATTCAAGGGTATGTAAACTTTTTTTGATCAGGGCCATAACCTGTTATCAGTATAGTTTACAAAGGAGCCAAACAACTGTGTGATAATTAATGGCTTCATATGATCACTATATGTACATTACAGTAAGAATGTCTGCCAGGGTATGCAAACCTATGAGCACAGCTGTATCTCCCATCACAATATATTCCTGTACAACTAGATCAGTGACCTTCAGGTGTGTCTATGTGAAGCCTTCTCCAGTACAGGTTTCGACCACCACACATCTCCAGTGTTCAGCCCTGCCAACCCAGAGACCACTATCGAGGACTGCCTAGCTGCACTGGGGGACAGGGTAACCAGAGACCTCAACAAACACCTGGCCTCCACTGTGAACGCACTCCTCAGTGCGTAAGTATTGGTTCTGCATTCGTCCTCATCAGTGAACGGCAAGCAAACTCTGTTTAAGCCAACAAGTTTGGGAGTAAATGGTGTACGTTTCAGGACCTTCATTATTCCTAGAATATGTTCAGCCACAGTAGTTTGTTCTTAGTAGTCTTATCATTAGGGATGGGTACCGACCCCTGTACTTTTACCGGTACTGACCAAATCACATTGGTATTACCGAGTTTTGGTTCATGTAAAATCAATCGGTGCCACATTTCGGTACCTGAGAGCGAATCTCTCACGAGATTACCTCACATCTGCAGCTTGTCAATTGCATTTTGATCTCCATTGCAGCGTGATGCAGACAGGCAATTTTTACTTTGTATCTTTACATTAACCATAAGCCTTACCCTAACCGTAACGACTCTGAAACCTTGCTGTTGAGCACATCTAAAATACGATTTTTACTTTCAGTCATTAAATGAATCATAAGCCTTACCCAAGCCCTTACAATAACCACTCTGAATTAAACCTTGCTGTTAAACCCATCTAAAATATATTAGAAGAACACGTTTTACTGAAATTCTATTTCATGATGCTTCCAATTTAAATACATTCATTTTGAAACATGCTGAGAGACACGAAAAGGAAATGTGCTAAAAACCCAGAAAAAAACGAGAAAATTGTGTCCGTGTACACGAATCAACAGATAAAAATTGCGTGACAAATTACAATATATTACAAAATGCCGTGAGACTGCGTTGGTTAGTAACCTCATGTGTAATATTAACCGTGAATGTTGTAATCATGGTTGTAATATAATTAATTTGACCGCTATGGAATATGTGTTCCGGGGCATTCCAGTTTACGAAAACGGGAACCCCCACCAACACGAGAACGCCCATTTGTGGCTGCAGTTGGATGATATTGGACCTGAAAGTGGTCAAAAGTGTGGCTACACTTTTCTAAAATTGATACAGCCAGATACAACACTTTACTCGTGAGTAATAAAACTTACTCGTTGTAATATTTGCGATGTGATATAGAAAGCTAGCATGGCAACACGTCAAACCTAAGAAAACACCTTCTCAAACAGACAACTCGTTGTAATATTTGCGACGTGATATGCAAATAGAAACTTATTTAAAGTTGCCCGCAGCTATCAATGGTAGCTCCAAAGACGTTGAGCCCTCCAGGGACAAAAATGTCAGGGGAGCATAACATCAAATTCATTGTCATGTTCAGGTAAAATAATACCTACAGTAGTTGGATAAATTGTTGTTGGAGATAAGTGGGCTTTTTCATTACTTTATCATTATAGCATCATTATCATAAGCATTTTAATAGCGTATTTTTTACACAGCTTAGGACATGTCGACAACTCATGTTATTTATCGTTCATCATAATAGCAGTATTCGGCCGTGTATCAGCTTAGCTAACTAGCCAACATCAAGCATAAATGTAATTAATTAAGCAATCAGATTTTAATGTATAAACATATGTAGGCTATATTTTATGTGCTGCCACCTTTAGCCACATCTCTTTCGATTTTCTAAGTACCGAAACAATTACTGTTGGGTATCGAATTCTGGTATTGGTTCTGGTATTGGTTCAAATGCGAACGGTACCCAACCCTACTTATCATGATAAATCTGTACCTGACTCTGGATCACCCGTACTGTAGGCTTCATTCAAGACTACGTTTATGGTGGGTTTCATACAATGGGCAACAAGTGATCTAATTGTTATGAGCAGTTTGCAGCATGAATGTATACTAATAGTAAACTGATCAGTAAATGTATCACTTATGGGTTGTGTGTATTATATTACTACACTTGGAAGATCCAGAATTCGTCACAGGAAACTGATAAAAAAAAATTCTGATGTAAGAACATTTGACCAGTACTTGTAAACAGTTTTAAGGTTAGGGTTACAACTTAAAATGAGTTAAGGGTTACGGCCAAACTGCACCAGATGACCAAAATGCAAGTTGCAGGTTTAGAACTTAGAGCAATCAATGAGACATGCTACACAGCCAACAGCAGCGTTCCGTTGTGCAAAGCGAGGCTCGCTTGAGCCAGCATAATTTTATGCTTCAAATCTAGTCAAGCATTTCTGAGGCAATTGCTGAGGCAACTATAATATCTTTGTAATCCAATATAAATTCCCAAACAACCACAATAATTATGAAACTACATAGAACAATTCTAAAATTCACACTGCACAGGCTGAAATGTTCAGTCTGTATTTTAAGCTTTAATTAAAACGAGAGTTTCATTTGGAAAATGTTAATAGAACTATAGCCTACTTCAAATAAGTTTTTTACAATGAATCTAATAAGGTTCCATGAATATACTACCAATCCATTTTATGAACTATGGCCATAATGCTTTTCGGAAACCATGGTTTTATTAAATAAGGTCATTTTCCATAAAGTGTGTTGATTAGGATACATTCATGTATAGATTGGTCCCCCAAATTACTACGACTTCTCATTGGACGTTTCATGACGAGGTGGCCAATCAGCTGCCCCATCCCCCCCCACCAAGGTACATTTACTATACATTGATAGTGGAAATAGAAAAGTTTTAAAACAAAGAACCGCTATTGCTTAATGTCGACACGCTCTCGTCACACTCCTGGTCCAGCACCCCAAAAACCACGTTGACGGTTCTATGAATGTACGCTCTCGCGACACGTGCAGTCTAGTTTAGGCGTTAGAATTACCGGTAGCTCTTTGGTTTAACGTTAAGCGAAATGTCAGTTTTAGGAAAATCTTGATTTTTAATGCGAAGAGATTTTTGTCCCGGAAATGTGTGTGTCTGGTGGGTATTAGGTTAACTGTGTGTTATTCTTTTGCAGGCCCCTCGACTATGAGCGTTTCAGACAAGCAGCACAAGATGTATCCTGCCACACGCAGAGTGGCTGGAGCAAGGTGAGGGATCTCTTCATTGTTTACCAGTTCTTACCGGTGTTAGGAAATGTTACTTTTAGATTGACCTAGTTACTTACAACATTACTTCCGTACAGTAATCTGCTATGCTACAACACTGATGGAAAGTAACTAATTACACAAAAGTAATGTAATGAAGAGAAAACCTTGAAGATACCTCTGCATGTTGTTGGTCCTTCTTTACATTTAGTACATCAACATAAATAATGAGGAAAGACAATTATGTGCTGGAAGGATCATGCTTTCTAGTCTTCTACCTTGATTGAGCTTACAGCTCCCAAGACAACACATGAAGTCACTAGTGCATACAAGGCAACCATATTAGCCCCCAATCTTGGACCACACCCGCTTTGGAATCATTGGGATAATCTGGTAGCTGGATTTGTGCGCTGCCTCAAACACTTGACTAGCATGATAAAGTTGGTACAAGGCAGTTTGTTCTCAAATGATCACCCTTAGCATTGTGTGGAAAAATTTAGTAGGCAGACATTTTAGACCACAGGTATTAACCTTGGATCTAAGCAAAACGTTGCAGGTATGGCTTGTCGTCTTTTTTAGACCTGACGATGATACACTGGAGGTGTGAACATGGTAGAAGCTCCGCTTAGCATTTTGTAAAAGACTTGGTAAATACATATAGCTGTTACCCATCCAGGTTTGGGTAGACTGGGCCTGATATTCTCTTGTCACTATCCCCAGGTTCTGGTGCCATTGGTTCTTCTGCAAGCCCTGCAGGCCGAAGGACACACCCTGACCACCTTACTATCTCTGGGGGTCCGTTTCCTGGAGGAGGCTGAGGCCGACTACATCATCCAGCAGGGGGGATGGGTGAGTGGACAAAGGGTTGGGTGGTACATTGGGATGGCCAGTAATGCAGCACTTCAACTTGAACTGACAACATTATACCAACATGAAACTGTATTAGCATATGTTGAAATACTGGCGTAGTCAGTGGTTCTAGCCTATGGCTTCTCTGGATTTGGGTTAGATAAGTCATATTACCTACCTTGCCACGTCGCTCTCCCGCGAGTCCTTGTGTGCAGATTGGTCCTGGAAGTTCAATCGCGGAAGTATAGTTGGTGAACGTAATCATCGCGTGCATGATTAGGGTTGGGTACCGAAACCACATATGGAACCGGTTCCTATGCAACCGGTAGGAATCGGACCGGATCGGAACGCAAATTTTGGTTCCTAATTTCGATTCCACTTAATGTGTCGACTGAAGTATTTTCCTGCTGATGCTGCAAAACGGACGTAAAAATATCACACTTTCTCTGTAGTCTACCGTTAGCTAGATACCGTAAATGTAGGCTACTTTTAAAATGCCAAACTTTCCCAACTTTCATCCCGGAGTTTGCGAGTTCAAATCCAGATGGATGCTTTGTGTGTTTTTCTCCATTCCAACGTGATGCAAGCGTGTTGCACATTATTTATATATTTTGTAACATTAACCCTAATCCTAACCTTTAACCTCAGTAACAACATATACAATCAATGGTAACCACACAGCTAACCTTAACCGTGAATGTTAATATATAATTTAGAATGCTATGGAACGTGTGGAATTTCTTGCATGAACCGGCGAAATGAAACATGCAGGTGCAACGTAATAGAAGGACGAATGTAGCCTAATAACAAAATGGGCAGCTCAACGTAAAAACACCATAAATATGTTGGCATACAATTTAAATAATGTTTTCAAAATAGTTTCCTGAGAATGTCATTTGGGAGAACGTCTGAGATACATAGCGCAAAAGAATAAGTCAGGAGAGCACGTCGTACAGTCTTGCTGTCACGCTCAGTCCCAATGAATAACGAATGGAAGCAATCGCAGGTATGGTGGTTTTAGTCAGATACTCAAAACAACATACACATGTCCAGATCGAGAACAAGACAAGGTACACCAGCGGATTAACCAAGAAAATACAGTCCACAAATGATCTGTTAATATACTCTCTTAATTACAATAGGCAACAGCTGCGTAACGGAACACTGGTGTCTATAATGAAACATAGAGAAGGCTAGAGGTCCACTTACCCTCCTCTAACCAATAACATATAAGGTACTACCGCTGAACAATATAACCTGGACTTGACACTAATGAAATCCTAGTATTCCGGTGACTGAGAGAGACGGAATGTCCTCGAAGATGGTGTGGGTGTGTGACATTTGCCAGAGAAGGCATATGGTCATTTTTCTGCAAAAGAACTGCTAAAGTTTGAAGCTGGTTTAGTTAGCATACCAACTCAACATTTATTTTGTTGTTACTTGTTAATAGTGTAACTGTTATTTGTTATTAAATTATTGTAGTTGTGTGTTAGATGACTTAGGTTTAATTATTATATATTTAAGTAATTTAAAACATTTATATATTGTTAAATTTAAATAATGTTCTATAAAAAACTATAAGAGCCTTTCTTTAATGTTATGTTTCAGTTTTTCAAGAATCTGTTTAGGAATCGTTTAGGAATCGGAATAGTTTTCAAAGTACCGGTTCAGCATCAGAATCGTTAAAATCCAAACGATACCCAACCCTATGCATGATCTGACCTAAAGTCTTCCGTGTCGGATGAGCAGTGTGAAAAGATTCAACGGCTCGTTATTGGAGATGAACCATGTGCGTGTTCCTCACCATACCACATCTGTCCAAGGAGTTGTGCAGCTGCTGACAAGGCAGGGTATTGGGAATTGGACAAGACCAATTTGGAGGGGAGAAACCAAAATAAATAAAAAATAATAAAGTATGTTGAAATACACCTCTAGAAAAAAACGGTGCCCTTTAACATTTTCTGACAAGTGATTGCATAGATATAGATATGGATATTTTAAGGTTCCATACTTGTTCACAATTGCCTGACTTTCATCACTCACCAACATTGAAACTGCATCAGTTTATAACGACAACAATGTCTTACTCTATATCATGGAGTCAAATAGTACCTATTTTTAAAAACTCATGTGAAGCTGGTTTTAGAGCATCAAGAAAATGATTTGATATGTGACTGGCTGCAGGTTTCCAGTCTGCAAAGTTGTTCCAAGTCTGTCAGTTCCACTTCTCATAAAGTTCTCGCAAATAAATGTCTTCATCTTGACCTCTTGGCCTCAAAACAAAGAAATGTCAGAGGAGGGCGCCAAAGATCGATTGCACACTATGGCTTTGTTACACTGATGAATGTAAAATACTTTGAAATAAAACTTGGTAAACATTAAGTGATCAGTCTGTCACCACACAGATGAGCAATCATTTATGCAGAACTATATTATTTTAACTCAGGGACATTAGTGGGTTTTTGTGAATGTACAGTAATGCCTGTTTCAGGTCCGGCCCCAACATTTGAATGGGGTTTTAGTCTGGACTTTTAAAGGTAAAGTTTATGATTTAGGGTCCCCGGGATGTCTTCTTGATCTACATGCCATGATAAAGATTGTTATTTAGAAATACCCTCTATTTTTCTGCATTATTCTGAAACCATGAGCAATTTGTTAAGCATAAACAAAGACTGCTAAACAACTCAAAAGCAGAATTCAAGCAGAAATCCCTGTTATGGGACGTTTGTAGATGTCAAACATACACTGTGGTCATATAAAATGGTCAGATGGAAATTGGGAAGTCTTGTTTTTCTTGGTTTGTAAAACGTGTGTTGAGAGACAGAAACAAAAGATGACATTCTGTACTCTTGAATCATATTCATCTTTGATTTGTATTTTCATATGCATTGAGTGTACAGCTAAAATAGCAATTTTCTCTACTGTCCCAGTATTTGTTGAGGAAACTGTACTGCTGGATATTTTTAGAATTCCCATTAACTGATGCCCAAAGCAGCAACAGTTCTTCCAGGTGTCCATGCAAAACATTGAACATACAAAATATAAGTATGATATAAAGACATTAACCACATTTAAATGTTCAATTGGTAAGTTCAGTCCATTGCGCCTAACAAGGGAAAAGCAGAAACAATGTTTTTACGAATTGTAGTTAACTTATGAACTAGTAACCATCTTTAACCAGTCAAAATATCGAGCCGTTGTTGTTTTTCACATTTATACATATATCATACATGTCATCACCTAAAACCAACCCAAAGTTCATCAGATAGGTCTGATTGGATCAACAAAATGCTTGCCAGCCTGATTGTAATCCTATTTGGTACTTCCAGACTGATCCCTGTAGTGTTTTACTGCAAGTGGATTCAGGCAACACTGCAAGGCTGTTGATCTTTCAGAAACATTACATTTATCTACAATGTATAAATGTGGTCATTTACATTTGTTTTGTCCACATCTGAGTTTTGTAAATGTCACAGATGATGTTTTGAACATGGCCACAGCTGTCAACATTCAGGAAAATGTATACGTACATTCAGTAGCTAGCAAAAATTTCTGAACTGGTAGCTAGTAGCTACATCTCAACTGCATACTCATCCTGTCCTCTATTTTCTTCCTCAAAATCCATTTGCGTCAAAGGTCAGCCGGACAGACAACTCCAGCTTTCTCATTCTGTTGGTTTTGGCAGCATTTCTTCATGAGTTAGCTGGAAAACAGGTCAAATCAGTGAGTTCAGTTGCCTTTCAATTATGTGACCCATTTAAGATGGCACATTCTGCAAATCGTGTTTTCCGATTAACTCAGATATTTCTCAATCATAACTATAATTAGCAGAGCCCTCTAAACAATTGATGTTAAAAAATAAATACCTAAATAATAATTAATTAAAAGGTAATTATGCTTTAGTCTTCCTCATTTGTCTCCTGATATACATTCTTAACCTGTGTTTTCACTGAAACTTAAAACATGTTAATGGACAGTTTAACAGGGATTTGCAGTAGGTTTTTGTTAACACTTTATTTTGAAAGTCTGCAAAGCATCTACACATTTTTATTGAATATCTACTACCACTCACCCTAACCTTAAACATTATTATATCCTTAACCTAACCATTTCCCTAACTCTTACCCTAATGCTTATTCTTAACCTAATCTTAACCTAAGCAATCATTAAATACATCTACAGATAGTAATCTTAACTATCCAAATAAAGTGAACATATTTTTTATCAGAATAAACTGTAACATCAGCGGTAATTCAAATATATCCAACATACCTAAATCACGTTTGGCTTACTATGTAAGGAGGTAAGGGAATTTTATCTAAACTAAAATATATCCTCATAGCCATAATCTAAACATCATCTGTCAGATAATCTCTCCAGCCTAAACACTTGTGTTGATCTTTTGTAGAAGTCTGAGCTGTTGCAGTCTTAATGTAGAGCAGCGCTGCGTCACAGCTTCGTTCTGCCACCGTGAATGAGGGCACCATGTGACCTGATGATGAAAATTGCCAGGGCAGCAATTGTCTCATCCCTTTGGACAAATGTATGCGCTCCGTCCCCTCTACACACTGACAAAGCTACGTTCATAGGCTGGAGCCGAGACAGCAGGTGGAGTATTGGAGGGTGGGAGGTACTGTACGACACGCCAGTGAGAACTCCTGGGCAGCTCAGTTGAAGCTCCATTTCTCTGACAGTTGCCAGCGGGTCACACATACAGTTGGATCCCCCCGTCGGTCCGCCTCGGTGCCACTTCTGTTTGGACTGCTTGTGTCATCCCCAGGGAAGCACTGTCTCCGTGTAGTCACCAGGGGAGCAGATCTATACTCAGGTAGGACTTTTCATCCTGTGGTTTGTTGCTTCTGGCCGGGGATTGATGAACTCTGGACTGTAGGGAACACAGGGCTTGTTTCTGAACCGTGTTTCTGCTTGGCTGACTAAAGTGTGTGGATATCTGAATTGACAGTTTGAGCACAATATCTAGAACACACCATTCATTGTCCTCTGACAAAGCACTTAGAAAGTGCAGAGAACACAATGATCATGTTTCTCTTCAACTGTGCTTCACTTTATATATCTGAATTCAGCTCGAACTCCAAAACTGCCCCTTGAGATGAGCGTATTGCGTGACTAAAATCGATGGGATTTATCACTGGAGGATGCAGACTGATTTAGAGAACAGGGGTGCGTCGTTCCCTTGTTTGCACCCTCCTACTGGGGGGGGGGGTTCTGACCTTTTTTTGGGGGGGGGCATATCTAGAAACAGAA
>JACXGM010014078.1:0-22423 GCA_016801145.1 Umbra pygmaea | reverse complement strand
AGACTTGACACTTAGATTTAATGAAGTCACAGCAGGTCCTATATATATTTCAATGTATCGTCAGACATATCGTATCGAAAAAATATCTATTTTATATTGTGATATAATTTTTTGGCCATATCGCCCAGCCCTATAGGTAATGTATCACAAGTTCAAAGTGATGGTTCATGTTAAATGTGATGTAGGGAGACAATAAATACAGCTTGGAGCGAGAAAGAAAACATTTTCTGTATCTTTTCCTCTCTTTGTACTTTTGTACTTTTACTTTTGATACTTTTGAGTACATTTTAACACCAGATAAATACTTTTGATACTTAAGTACATTTAAGATGAGCTACTTTAAGACTTTTACTTAAGTAGTTTTCTTATGGGTGACATTTACTTTTACTAAAGTCACTTTTAAGATCGATATCTGTACTTTTACTTAAGTATGGAATTCAAGTACTTTTTACACCACTGCTACTAAGGAATTGTGTTATCACTATTTAGCAAGCTCTTTGATACTGAACACAGAGATATATACAGGGCATTCACAACTTTATCTCACTTTCTGATAGTGGAAAGAGGATTTGATTGCCAAAATCATGAATTATCCCTTTTAATTTGATCAAACTCCCATTAAACTAGAGACGCCAGAGGTTACCAAGTATACTGAGCACATAGAGCATGGTAAAAAGCTACATAACCTATCCATTTGGTATTGCAAATTCAAAGCTAACTGACAGAATTAAACAAGTATTGTACTTATCAATCTCCCATCCGCTTGACACTTTCCAATAAAACTGTGACCTTTCAATTTCACTGTGATGCCGGCGTCCGGATGTGAGTTATAACCTCCTGATCTGGGTCAACGATAGCAAAGCGCCTTACCTCCTCTATCCATTCATCAGGGCTTGCATATACTTGCTATCAATCAGGGCAAATGATCTCTGGAATTACGCTGCACGTTTGGAGCACATAGGAGATCCCATTGGTTTTCTCTCTTCTGTGATAATAAGGTCTGACAGAGAGTGATTTAATAGTTGGCATTTTAGTTTCACTTTACTTTGAATTGTTCATGTCTTCGAGGGACCAGCGTGGCTGTTGTAAATGATGGCTTTGTCAAAGGAAAGTGGGGGCTATTTTTCTGCTTTCGTGTGTACAAAAGTTCATGTGGTTGATTGTTTGCAAATTGTCATCACACATGTTTTGGGTATGGGCTGGAACTGCCCAGTGTGCTGTATCTGCCACTGAAGGTGTATTGTGAATTTTCCACCAGGGCATGAGATGTTGTCATAAAAAGGAAATAACAACAAACTGACAGAAAGAATAGAGACAAATTCTCTCTATCTCCCACCACGGTCTCGGAGGCCTTCTCTACTTTTCTTTCCTACTCTCCTCGTCCTTCTCTCCCTAGACTCTTCTCCCAGCTCCGCTCAATTACTCCTTCTGCTGGGAGAAGGGGAGAGGGGAGTGAATTATTCTCAGCTCTCTTCCTCCACTTCATCCTCTTCTGCCCCCTCTTATACATCCAGCTGTGAAGCAGAACTGAGGAGATGTTCTGAGGGTGCAGTGGCAGATAAGGACAACTAACCTCTTCACCTCTGCCTTGGCTGCAGCCTCTCACTCTCTCTGGTCCAGGTTGGCTTTCTCTTCCTCTCTGTTCCCGCCTCTCACTCTTTTTTGCACTCATCATTTCTCTGACAATACGAGAAGAGATGGATAGCCCTCGTTAGTGTCCGCTGAAACTAGACTTCCGCACTTTTGCCAGGCTTCGGTCGAAGGGAAGAGGGTTAGGCTCAAACAGAATATCAGAAGTCAGTCGTGTATTCGTCAGTTCTGTAGCGTTCAGAAAGATTGTGGGTGTTGTGTGCTAGTGAGTGTTCGAGTCGACTTTGTCTGCCCTTTGATGAGAAACAAGGGCTTTGATTTTGTTGACTTCATTTGACATGGAATTCTGTGCCGGAGCTAATTAATCACAATGATCCAGTGAGGGCCATCGGCACACTTAAGGGAGCCTTAAGGGCCTTGTACATAACCAGCGTTCAACGCCTTGCTCTTCACTATGTAGGGCACATTCTGACATAGCAAAAGCACTGGAGCTTGCTAGCAGGCTATTAGTTGTTCATTTTCCTAACTGAAATTATTTCTTGCCAATGAATTTTATCCACATTGTCACAGGCACCCCATCATGGGAGCTGATTGAGGACTATATTTCTTCCCTTCAAATAGAAATAAAATAAATTTTAAAAGCCTTTATTTTATCATGGCTTAGTAATTTTAAAGTGACAGGTATACACCTACGCGTTACGGCTACAAGGCTTCATCAGGGTGTAAGTGATGATTTTCTAATACAATTGAGTGCCTTGGAATATATTTTTTTCTATATAAACTGAAACATCCTG
Source organism: Umbra pygmaea (assembly GCA_016801145.1). Classification (NCBI taxonomy): domain Eukaryota; kingdom Metazoa; phylum Chordata; class Actinopteri; order Esociformes; family Umbridae; genus Umbra; species Umbra pygmaea. Next base: position 20,039 of record JACXGM010014078.1, on the reverse strand, counting down.
AACATCCAAAAAGCACCAAGATAACGAATTCACACCCCGTGTAGCACTATTTCTGCATTTTTTTTGCTTAGATTTCTTCCCTGTTTGTATTTTGTTTCAGGTGTTTTTTTGTTTCCTGCTCTTTTTGTCTTATCTCGGCTTACAGTCACAAGTCTTTTTTTTTACATTTTATGAAAGAAAGAGCTTTCAAATGGTATATCATGCACTGAAATAGAAGGGACATTTGGAAAGCTATGATGCTTCAAATGTTGACACATTTGGACTTACTTTATTAAGAAATTGGCCCTCAAAGATTTGCCAAAGATCTCAACCCCACAGAGGTCCCCTTTGTTCACGCCCATTCAAGATCATTCCCACCCACTTCAGCCTTTGCCTCACCGATCTTTGGCAGGGAATGACAGGACCTTGCTTTCCAAAAACATTCCAAAAACTTTCAAAAAGCATTTTGCCGTCCTGTGTGGTGTACTACTGTGTTATCCTCTGCATAGTTGTTGATGAAGTTCACAGCTCGCTACAAATGCTCATGTTTCAAGTGTAACTTCTGCTTGGTTGAGTCTGCTTTTTTGATGGGAGGCATGAGACCATTCACCATGTAGTACTGGTGAAGGAATGTCAGGCCTGTTCTGCTGATCCTGAAAAAAGAAATAAAACAATATTGTTTAGACCTACATTTCCTAAACAACGTAACAGGCATCTGAAATTAGGCTAAATAAAGTGTTTATATAAAGTTTGCTAAAATGGCTAACTGTCACGATGGAGGCTGTTGAAAGGCACGAGACAGAATGCAGGAGTCGTTGCCATAGATATATTATAGCCGGAATTAGCAGATTTATGAGAATAACTCATAAGGAATATTAATTACTGTAGGTTCTACGACACATAACGAGCTGAAGGCTCAACTACAAATTTTCTAACGATTAATCTCATTCACCAGCCCTCTTCCTACAACCAGGCAACCAGGGCAGCTGACAGGGGGGGACAACCGGGTATGTTGTCCCGGGCCCAGTCCTGAGGGGGGCCCCAAATTTTGTTTTTGTACAGTCATTTTTTTTAGCGGGGGGGCCAAAATGTGAAGTTCGTCCCGGGCCTACAGATTCCTGTCAGCAGCCCTGCAGGCAACAGTTAAACATTAACATACAAAGGCAATGGGAATTAGAGGTTACAGTTATACACACACACACACACTAATTAGAGACAAGTATCAGCTGGTGGTATTTAGGTGATTAACAGTATTTAGGTGATTAAAACAAGAACATAATAGTGACATGGAAAATAATGAAAAATGTCCCAATCTGACCACAGGATGATGCTAAGCCATCCTAAGGCACATTTCATCCTTCTGTGACACTAACATTACATAACAGAATTTACTTCAAAATGAGTTTGCTAACGTAGCCAGTTAGATTACCGCTGCTAGCTACTTGTTTACCGAGAATTCTCTATATAGTCTAGACAACCAGCTACTAACTAACATTATGTTATGTTCAACAATAAATCATACAAATAACAGGTAACTGAACGATGGCAAAATAAGTAGTTTATATAATATTCTAAATAGCAAACATTAGCTAGGCACCTTAAAACGTGTTCGCTAGTCAGTTAGGCTATACGACAAGGTTTAGCCAAACAGCTACTGTAGTTAGCTAGGCTATCAACAGACAACAGTAGTACTTTTAGTAACATTCTAAAATCCTTAAAACAGTTCAAAACCTAAAATAGGCTAACTGAAAAAACATGAATAAGACAATAGAACTTACCCATATAAATGGATGAAGTTCATCTCTGTTTCTTCACAATCACTGTCCAGCAGCTAATTAGAGTTCCTCTCTGTCTAATTTCAAATCAGATAGTGCCAAAACACTGTTGTTGTCACATCCAGCCCTGGATGGGCTGGAATAATCATAAATTGAGATTGTTTATGTGTGTGTGTGTGTGTGTGTGTGTGTGTGTGTGTGTGTGTGTGTGTGTGTGTGTGTGTGTGTGTGTGTGTGTGTGTGTGTGCGTGCGTGCGTGCGTGCGTGCGTGCGTGCGTGTGTATATATCTTTGTGCAAACCCTTTTAGTTATATTCCAGTGCGTATGTACTGTAGTTTTGTGTTATGGTTAAATAATGAGTATATTGAATGTATGTTAATTAAAATGTGTGCTGTGTGGCGCTTTCCCCTTATTCACCTGGTACTGGTAGGGACTGATGCGCCTAATCATCAGATTCATTCCAGCTGGTAATGTCGGACCCTATATCAAGCCGGGTGGGTGAGAGGAGGGCGCGGTTCATTGATACATTGTTAGGTGTATACGGTTGGTCGTGTGTTGGTTACTTTCGTTTCCCTTTTACGTCTAACCAGGAGTACAATCCAGTGTTGTGAGAAGTGAGTCCAATTAGGATATATAAGAATGTGTACCGAAGCTAATCTGTATACCCTGCAACCTATTATGTGTGCCCTGGATGGTAGATGAAGTGGAATAAACAATCAACCTTCATTGATCAGTAACCGTCAACCTGTCTGTCGGTCTCTCTCCACTACACCATCGACTATCATTTTGTGACAGTTGTCATCCTCCAAAAAGTATTCATACAACTTTTTCCCACTGATTTATGTTTACAGCTCCCTCTAAATTAAAGGCAGCAATGTGGGTCAGTGCTTGTTGTTTTACAATGAACCTCTGTTCACCAATCACGAGGATTTTTGGGCGGGAACTTCTGTTTCAATTTATTTAACTTATAAATGAACATACATGTTGATGAATCCATTTCTGGAAAAAAATTAATTTCGACCCGAAGTAAATATTGTGTTGTTATTTTTTCTCCTCTAAACACCTAGATTTAGGTGGCAAGTCACATCTGACCTTTTCACAAGTATCTGCCACTGCTGAAGCAACTGCCCAATTATATGTCTATAAGCTTTCTTTAGTGTGTTGTTAGCTGTTGGACATTGTTGAGTGTAAGTCTGTGTGTTTAGTATTAGTCTTATTTTATACCAAGGAGCGTTTTCCATGATTTTCACGTGTAAATAATTGGGTGTTTGGATCAGCAATTTCCTTTTATCTATCAAATAACTGAAGCACACAGTAATACTTCGGTAGTGAAATGAGGTTCATTGGATTAACAGAAAATATGCATCAATACAAAAATAAACAGGTGCGCAAATTTGGGCATCCTTGTCATTTTGTCGATTTGAATAACTGTAACTACCTACAGTAGAAATTATTAATTGGAACACACAATTTGTTTGGTGAGCTCATTAAGCAAGTTGTTGTTCTCTTTGATTCTCCTCTGAAGAGTGGCAACATGGGGGCCTCAAAACAACTCTCCAATGACCTGAAAATGAGGATTGTTCAACATTATGGTTTAGGGAAAGGCTACAAAAAGCAATCGCAGAGATTTAAGCTGTCAGTGTCCACTGTGAGGAACATAGTGAGGAAATGGAAGACCACAGGCACAGTTCTGACCAGAAGTGGCAGGCCAAGTAAAATATCAGAGAGACAAAGGCAAAGGATGGTGAGAATGGTCAAAAACAGTCCACGCACCACCTCCAAAGATTGTTGAACGATGCACAGTGACACCATCTGCAGCAAGATGGTGTCACTGTGCATTGTTCAACAATTCAGAGCACTTTGCACAAGGAGAAGCTGTACGGGAGAGTGTGGCGGAAGAAGCCTTTTCTGCACACACGCCACAAACACAGTGGCTTGAGGTATACAAACACACATTTGGACAAGCCAGCTTTATTTTGGAAGAAGGTGCTGTGGACTGATGAAACAAAGATTGAGTTATCTGGTCATAACAACGGACGTTATGCATGGTGGCAAAAGAACACAGCGTTCCAAGACAAACACTTGCTGCACACAGTAAAATTTGGTGGAGGTTCCATCATGCTGTGAAGGTGTGTGGCCAGTGCCGGTGGGAATCCTTTTAAAGTTGAGGGTTGCATGGATTCCACTCAATATCAACAGATACTTGAGAATAATATAGAGGAATCAGTCACAAAGTTGAGGTTACGCCGGGGTTGGATATTTTAACAAGACAACAACCCAAAACACTGCTCAAAATCTACTCTGGCATTTATGCAGAGGAACAAGTACAATGTTCTGAAATGGCCATCCAAGTCCCCAGACCTGAATATCATTGAAAATCTGTGGGGTGATTTGAAGTGGGCTGTCCATGCTCAGCAACTATCAAACCTAACCGAACTGTAATGTTTTGCAAGAAGGAATAGTCCAAAATAACTTCGTCCAGAATCCAGACACTCATTACAGGCTATAGGAAGCATCTAGAGGCTGTTATTTCTGCTTAAGGAGGCTCAACTAAATATTGATGTGATCTTTTTGTATTAACTACTTAGGGAGCACTATCCCGCCGGCGGGAGATGTTGACCCCCACCACCCCCAAAAACTGGACTACAATCACAGTTCACAAGTTTTTAATTTCTAGGTTATATATACATGTGTTATATGTACAGAAAGCTCAAAATCTCAGGAATCTATCTAATGTATCCGTTTTACTTTAGCTATAATAGAAATAAACATTAAACCTCGTTATGTGAGCTACGAGTCTTGTACACAAGTGCCTCAAAAAATCTAGAAGGTGGTTTGAAATCAAAGCTACATTCGTAGGTTACTCAGGTAAACTCAGGGATTTACTTAATGTCTCGGGTTTTACAATAGCTATATTGAAAGATAAGGGGTTATACTATCACTGCTCACAAGTTAAATTTTTAGGTTATATACAGTGGTTCATTTGGGCCGTAGCTCTCCGGGGCTCAGCTCCGGCACATAAGCCTGCTCGGTTGTGCCTGCTTGCAGTCAATTGCCTACTGGAAATATGTCACAAAATTTTAGGAAAGTGATGCTTTTGAAAACATGATATGAAAGATTTTTTAAATGGCATGTCTATTTTGTCTCGGCGGAGCTGAGATGAGAACAATCGGAACACAGCCGTTTTCTTGTTCAGCTGCTTAATCTCGTTGTCAGTCGACCATCGCGCACCACTCGCGCATTTTGCATCAAGGTAGGTTTTATGCTACGTTCAGGTTGAATGCTAATTGAGCTTCTATCGCGTCAAGTTGGACGCTTCAACAATTTGAATCCACTCGCTTGTCCAAAGTGAATAGGACGCGCAAATAAAGCGAGTGTTTGAAGTGAAATAGTCGCACGTTCGAGGCAGAATTGAGGTGTTGAGAGGGCGCCAGGCATTTTCCCCCAATGAGAAATAAACAAATCACCATACTCTTAAAATTATGAATAAGGGACAGCACATTTAATTTGTTAATATTGCAAATCTTGTGTCAAATGTTCAGCATTGTAAATAGTCCAAAGTAAAAGTACAACACTGGGTTCATCCCGTTTGGGAAGTTTTTTATTAAAACCTATGACCAGGTAAAGGTGAGCATACATAACCATTGACCATAAGGAATACATTTGACTCTTTGATAAATGTAGCAAGGAGGAGATCTTCAGAGCACCTGGCCTGTAAGAAAAGACAGACTAATACTGAGGTGTTTTCATACCAGCCATTATGGGAAGAATTTGTATGAAATGTGAAATCCAAATTATAAATGTAAAACACAAATAAATCCAAATGTTGATTGTACAACTAACCAGTGTTATCATCATTTTTATACCTTAATAATACGCAGGTTGTAATGAGACAACCACTGGAGTGAGTGTGTCTGTGTGTGTGTGTTGTAGTTGTAGTAAATAGAGAGAATGGGAGAAGGACGATTCTGTGAGGTGAACCTGGTCACCACAGATCCAAATCTTCTCGGATGTTGCTATGGTCATATGCTGCACTGTTTCTTCATGTGGCAGATTATGTTTGGCACATTGTATGGGTCACTTCTTATATCATAACAAGGTAATAGAATGTGTAATCAAGTGATGACTGATTAACAGTAATGTACTTTAAATGCCAGCGGCGGTCGGTGGATCTTAATTGGGGAGGGCGTGCTCATGTTATTCTCAGGACTGGAGCGAATGGAACGGTGCGCAACACACCAAACCCAGTGTGCGATACCATGTGATACCATTCCGTTTCCTCCAGTCCGGACAGTAAAATGAGCCAGCGCCCCCAAATTAAGATCCACTGACCGCCACTGCTAAATGCCCTAATACATGTTGATACTACAACAATGCAAAATATTGGCTCTTAACCTTGCAGTTTTGCACATATCCTGCAAGACTCGATATCTCAATTTCTTTGCACAAAACTCTCCAGAAAATGCCATTTAATGGTTTATTTTTCAAAAACTTTTTTTTTCAAAAATGCCCCGGACCCCCCTATGGAGAGCCCCAATTTAACCCCTGGTTATTTATACATGTCTTATATCTTTACAAAGCTTAAAAACTCAGCAATCTAGTCTATGTCTCCGTTTTACAATAGCTATAGAAACGAGAGATGGATTAGTACTAATTGGACATGCATGCCATCTAAACACAGCTATTAGCTTGCTAGTAGCTTCGAAATATAGCAGGCCACAGTGGGGAAAATAGCAGATTATTATAAAAATATAGTATTTACAGTCAAAATCCTTAGAGCATAGTTTTCCCAGGTAAAATCCATTGTCTTATGTGGAAATTTATGTATTGCATTTCGCCACAGCCTGTGACACAGGCACGTTGTTCATAAATAATGGGACAAGCTTCTGAAACAATAACCATTTGTAATGTACTGCTAACCTCTCAGATTATTTTTTTTTTGTAATCCTTATGAAACAGAGATGTCAAAATGACCAGGATCATCCATATTACCTAATTTTGCCTTAAAATTAAGATTCTTGAAAAAATAAACCTGGATGAAAACGTCTATACGATGCATTTTTTTAAACATATACATTTAGAAAAACCCTATAGCTGATTGGCAGTTAACTGTATCATTCCAAAAATTTTGACCAATGTTGTAAGCCCCTGTGATACATGATTATAAGTATTTACAGGACCCTACCTCAATATATTTGTAACGTTGCCACGTTGCTCATCCCTCCCGAACGCATCACTTCATTCCCATAGAACCGTAATACCGATTCACACGAACGCATCCATCCAGTCCGGTCCCAATCGCCGGAGTATTGATATCACCTGCGTTCCCCTTTCAGTATATAAACCCTCTCATGTCAAGCAGTCTTTGTGAGGTATTGTTTGTATTGAAAGTCAACCTACTGAGCATTTATTACTGAACTGTTTTCCTGGCCTGACCCTGTTTGAAATCCCGTTTACTCTGTTTACCAGACTTTACCAGACCCGTTTACTCTGTTTACCTTGAAGACTTGATTCACCGTGTACCAACCCTCCGCCTGCCTTGACTACTCTGCCTGGAACCACCCGACCCTCTGCCTGAACTAAGTACCCTTTCTGGTAATATCGACCCTTTGCTTGCCCTGAGAACCCGCTCTGTGTCTTGACCTATTGCCTGCTCTGACTTCCCCGTTTGGAGAAACCTTACCATCGCTTTACTTGAGTACCTGACTAGTGTATGATCTCTGCCTGCTTGTGGACCTCTCTGGATATTCTGTTTAATAAATATTGGATTATTGTGGAAAAAGAGTAGAAAAATAAAAACTGAGAAATATTATGCATTTTCTTTATTTAATCTTGTTATATATTCACTGTCTATATTTAATGAAAATAAATTGTATATATCCAAAAAATTCGAAGTTTAGAAACTTTTAAAAACAATGAACCATATGAATATACTGGCTTCATGTCCAGTGTAACAAGAGTTTAACTTTAAACATTTTTAGGCTGAATTTCACAAATCGTTGGGGCAAGTTAGCATGCTGAATTTGAAAGTGAATGACTCTTGCAAGTCTACGCAAGATGTACACGTGCACTATTACAGCCCAAAACCTGGGCTAATTTAATGCCAGGTAGCCAATCGAGAGAGAGAGAGAGAGAGAGAGAGAGAGAGAGAGAGAGAGAGAGAGAGAGAGAGAGGAGAGAGAGAGAGAGAGAGAGAGAGAGAGAGAGAGATGGTTGCTGCTCTAAGCATCATGACATGTCCCGCTACCCTGAGTTAATCCAGGCCGTTTGTAGAAACCTGTCTGTGATCTTCTCTCATGTAGGACAAGCAGCCATGGCCTGGGAACTTGTCATTGCGTCGATTCCCACTCCTCTTTGGTTCTTAGCATTTTCATTTCAGAGGGAAATCCGACTGAGCCGCCATATCTCTGACAAGCACTTTATGTCTCCTTCGATTCAAAGGTTACTGTCAATGCCAATGTGCTTTTAGTTCCTTCAAACAAAAATCTACAGGGTTATTAAGAGAAAGACAGGGTGACAGCAAACAGATTAGAGATACTCTAGATTTTTTGGTTTGCCTTGAAAGGTTATTGACAGCTTCTGACAATGTTTAATTTCACCTTATTCTGTGCTTTTATTTGTTTGTAAGGTATTTACCTGTAAATACAGAACTTTAACCTTCAATTATCAATAGTCTTGATAATAGGAGCACTAAGGAATCCTGGGGGTCAGGTTGGTGATTATTTATACTGTAAACCTTTTGGAGTGCTTTATATTACAAAGGATGAGCTGTAGTTTTTCTTTCACAGTCCCCTGAAGACACAATTGTATACGCCTGTGCAATAGAAACCAAATTGTAAAATGTCCAAGGTGGTGAATTGAAAACTAGAGGGAAAAAATCATGATATCAAATGCAGTATTTATTTGGACTATTACACAGTCCATGACACAATAAAAAGTAATTTTCACAAGACTTAAAAAAAACATAGTACAATGACGTTGGGAAAAAAGATTATCTTACATACTGTAGTGTGTGTTTGTTGAATAGCATGTATATTTTCTGAGAGTCTGTGCCATTCCGAGACACACCAACCTTTGCGTTAAAAGTGCCATAACCTACTAAGCCAGACTTTGTTTCTAGTAGTATTTTTTATTCTGGTATGTTGTTTCAGGTTGTTTCTTGTATTTGATGTACAAGGTTGTTTTATGAGCTGCTTTGTAAACAGAACACTACAGTATGTGAGGGAGAAAGGCCGGGAACAAACAGAGGACTTGTGTTCATTGTACTAGAGGTCTTATTCACAACTTTGAATAAGATAATCAGGGTAAAACCAAAACTTATAGAGAAGCCGCAAAGGGGTGTTGTGGGTGGAACGAGTGCAGGTAGTTGAGATGCTTGATGACTTCTGCACCCTCCGTTTCCTGGCCATCTACCTGCTCCTATGACACCTGCCTCTCTGTGGCAGTGCAGTGTCGATGCAGCATCGGTGTGGCATCCTATTCAGCTTCACTCCCCTTTGGCTCTCCTGAGGCCTCTCTTTATATCCACCCTGGACTGACCTTGCTTGCTGCCTCCGGAATGTTCCAGAACCGGCCAGGTTTCTCCCTTGAGGGCATTGGTGTGATGCCGAAGCAGCAGGCGAGGGCGCATTTACACCACAATTAACATACATAAATGAGTTAGACTTTTGCAGCCAGTTGAACATCTTCTCACTGTTTTGCTTGCTAGCTTGGATTTGTTTCATCAGTTCTCTTTCGTCTGGTAGTTTTATCAATAGTGCATCACCTGAGGCAAAGGGCAAAATGCCCTTGATGTTACAAACTCTGATTTATTAAAACATGAATTTCATAAAGGGCATCAACCTTTCTTTCTATTCACTTTTGCATATGGATTTTCAATAGAAATTCTGCATTGGACCAAGTAATACATGTTTTATAGATCTTGACAATCACTGGTGAATTTCCACTTTTATCTTTGTGTTATTGAGGCGTTTGCATTGTGTTAGTCTGTTATAGGAATTCAGGTGAGGGACAATCATGTACATCATGAAGTTGTGATGTGCCTTGTAATATTCAAGCTGTGATGTTTCATCTAGTTTAAAATCCAGGGCCTCCTGTTTTCTCCAGGCCGATGTTGAAATTCTACTCTCAAAATGGCCGACTGCAGGCAGTCCTCTCATAGAATTTTGGTATGAGATGGGAGAACAGATAGAATAATTTTGGGAGAAAGAGGGATGGGGAGATATTCAATAAGAAAAGATTCATGAGGTGAATAAAAGGCTCCAGCGGGCACCTGAAAAACAGACTCGCTTCACCAATCATCACATCACTTCCTGACCACCCGGCGGCCAGACGAGCACGCCATCCCATCCAGGTCACACCAAAGAGGAGGCGATGAGGCCATGTTTATTCAACCCTCACATTCCCTCTCCACTACCATATCTGAGAGACGTCATATCGTGCATTTCATTTTATTCTGATGAGGGGCTGTGTTTTGCTTCCTTGGGCTCCGCTTTTGGCTCTAACTGTCAAATTCCTAACAAGCGGACTCTATCCCTCTTCTCCGAAGTCTGCAGTGAAGCAATCTTCCTCACCCTACCGAATTTGCCTATTTGCATGTACGTTGACTTCATCAGCACTAGGTAGTAAATCTGCTATAAAGCAGAGTAAATCAGTGTGCTGTACAGGTTATGTGGTGTGCCTGAGGACGCAGAAAATAACTCCTCCAGGGAAGATTAAATAGGTGTGTACAAGATGCTGTGTGATAGGACTCAAACCAAATCTGGAAGAAAGTAATATCAACCATTAGGCAGTTCTCCATATAGGGTGTAGGCCTACATGTATTTGTTGCAGGCTATCCTAATGAAACAGTTTTTATATGCTTGAAACAATTAAACCCATGTAAAGATCATGACCATGATTATTTCTCTCAGGGGTTCTCTTCAAACAATCCGATAACAGCGAACGAGTAATTGAGAATGTTGCATCACGTTTACGTCCCCTCACGAAACCGGAATTTCGAAAAGTTTGGGATGCCGCAGAGGGTTGAGTGTGTGTTTATTTTTTTTTCCTCAGACTTATGTATTTCCACAGGTAAATCAATTAAATTCCAACAATACTTTCTGGCTGTGGATGAAGATGAATCCCATAAAAAAGTTGAGTTGAGCGTAAACAGATCAATATGTAATTACATGAAGTATGTGAACTACTGTACATTGAGGCCTATTGTAGAGGATGTGCTGGGCTGTGCACATTGCTACTTTAGACCTTGAAGGATGCTGAACTAAAGCACCAATAAGAGTAGAGTGTTGGGTTAAGGATTTGTGCTCCCTTGGCAACCCCACATTTATCTCACCTGCAATTGGCTCAAACAGTTATGGTTCTGATTCTCACATCATTATTGGGCAGTAAAGAATGATTGCTGGATATTATAACCAATGGAATGACTTGTAATCTTTTAAAATTGTACTCATTCCAATTTTTGTACTTTGCTGTTCGTGTTTATCCCACAGAGATGCAAGTAGTCAGTTCTATAGCTTCTAACATGCTGTTTATATGCTATGCATAATTGCCAAGGGTGTTGAATGAACCTGTCATTGCTAAGAGCCAATTTGTGAGTTAGGAACAGCAGCCTCAGGTTAGACACTCACACAGTTGGAGCAAAAATAATTACAGTCAAAAAATATATAAAAAAATAAGCTATAATTGCCTGATGCTGTGTCCGATATCATTGCTTGACAATGAGAAAAATGTAGTTTTCTAGCCTCATGTAGCCTAGTTAAGTGAGACTGAACATTTTGGTACTGGTTGAACCAACCAAGTGGTGATTTGCGATACCTGCACAACCCCTGACTGACAGGACAAGATAATAAAACAACATATTCAAGCCCACATCGCTGAGGTGGGGTGGAGTTGCCAGGGAGATAACTGACATTGTAATCACGCATCAACTCAGCCGCATAAACAGACGAGAGCCGCAGGTACACCAATTATGTACTGTGTTATTAGTGTCTCTTTATTTAATAATGAATCGGTAACAACAGAGGTAAATAAACAGTCGATGATATCCGTTTGCCATGTCTACCATTCAGATAATAGCTTAAAGGAGCATGGCATACTTGATAAAGACTTTATTTTGTTCAGCACAATGTCTTTAATGTGTTGCATTCGATGAATGCTAACGTACTTGTAGATTGACGGACAACAATGTCAAAGGATGAATCTGCCTCGACAATTGTCTATAAATGAACAGTCTTGTCAAGTGATGGATTTACAACTGCTCAGATAACAACTGAGCAATCAGTGCAAAATGTTGCCACTTTTCTTTCATTATGCCTTGTTGTAATCTGTGGTGGCTTGTTGTGAGAAGTGTTACAATTTAATTAAAAATGTTTCAGTTAACACAAAACTGCAGGAGGGGAGGAGAAGCTAATTTACGATTTTCTACTAAATCTATAAAAAAATCTATGTGTGTGTGTGTGTGTGTGTGTGTGTGTGTGTGTGTGTGTGTGTGTGTGTGTGTGTGTGTGTGTATGCATGTGTCATGTGCGTGATGAAACAGACGTCTGTTGATCATAAGTCCCAGCTGAAGCAAACGTGGTGACACAACCATCTGTAATTGCAGGCCCCTTCAGACAGGGCTGTGAGTAAATACAGATGTACAAAAACATATTTCAGACACCCATATCATTTATATCTACTGCGGCCGAAAAAGCTTTCCGATATCGACTGTTTTTGTTTCAGGGCCCACAGCCCGCTGTAACATTCAGTACCTGGAGAGAATGAGGGCAATGAAAACCATCTGCAATTCAGTCGGGGAAAAAACAATTAATCCAATGTGTCAGATAATTCCTATGAGGCAGAGGGTATTTCTTTGCTTAACCTTTATTAGGTTTTTCTTACTTATTAATATACCACATTGATATTTAATTTATACTATGTCATTTATCAGAAGCTATATATTATTGATGTTCCATCTCTCCTCTGACAGTTTAAGAGTATCCAAACTTCCATTTCAGGTTATTTTGTCTTTAGCCAAACTGTTGTAAAGTAGTGCAGTTGATATGTGTAATACTATAAAGGATGTAGCCAGTGGAGCGCAGGCTGTAGAAATGTTTAATCTGACATTTATTTGCAGTCAGGTGGTTTTTCTTTAAATGATGCAAATCTGGGGGGAAGCGTCAAGCCCAGTCCAAACTGTCAACAGTTGCTGATTTGCAAAAGCAAAGATCCATGAAGAAAGAGAGGAGGCCAGAGCTCTCTTGCTGCTGCCAGTAAACACACATTTTTATGGGTTCTCCTCTCCTCCCTTGGGGAGGAATACAGTAGGCGCTTCTAGGATTGAAACACACACGTACACACTTGCGTGGCCACAGACACCCACATGCGCACACACGTAGACACTTAGTTCCAAAATTACATTTGCGTTTCCCGTGGTATTTAAAAAAAATGTTTGATTCATTTTGTGTTCTGTTTTTATTTTTACCCTTGCCTGATCTTGACTCAAGGTTTTATGTAAACTTAGTGTATGTCATTAAAATAAACGGTATACTCCAAAACTATTACAAAATGTACAGTATACATTTGCAGGAAATTTATTTTCAAGCTTTGAAAAATATCTGACAAATAAATAAATAAATGTGTGAAACTTAATGAAATAAGTAGGCTACAAAAAAATCTCCAGTTTCTGGCAACATAGTAAAAATGTTGGATACTAGCAGACAAAGTTGCAAAACATTTCTCTCTGTGGCAACAATGTTCTGTATTCCTAAGGGTGGGATGGTGGCTAACTGTTTAGGGCATCTTCTGTCCTTAGAGAGAAAGTTAACCCTAATTGCACCTCCTCCCTCTGTTACATTCTCCCTAAGGTGATTGCTGTAAATAATAATTGGTTCTTAATCAACCTACCTTGTTAAAGAACAGATAAAAAGACAAAAATAGACTGCCATAAAATGTATAACAGTGTTGTTTTCACGGCATGGAATTATGTGGAATTGTGTGAAGAGTGGGCCCCTAAAACGTTTTGCCTCTAAGTGAGGGCCCCCACAAACAGACTCCCCTTTGGCCCTCAACAGGCCCCGTCCCTGGCCTTTCCAACCATTGAATGGTAAACAGACAGGCAGCATCGTGGGAGAGAGCAGGTCTAAATAATAAATTAATACTACGTGGTTGGCTAGCTGCAAACCACTGTTAGAGAAGCTAGAGACTTCTAGAAAAGTGTGAGATGTAAAAGGGGCTGGGTGGAAGGGGGTGTTAATCCGCCAAGCAGAACTAACAAAGGCCCTTTGTGGACAATACTGTCAGCCACAGTGGAAAACGGAGAAGATATACACTCTGTACGTGTGTTTGTGTGTTTCTATTGTGTGTATGTTTCTCTAATGTGTGCGTGAATTCTCTTTCCACTGGGGAGGCCGTGATAATACTTCTTTGTCCTCCAATGGCTGGGAGCAGGAAAACATCTGTGCAAGAACCCTCATTCCACTTGTCAGAGGAAATGTTCATTTAGCCACGTGCGAGTCGGGGAACAATTTCAATAAACATAAAGCATACTTTATTTTCTCTGTTTGAGGCAAGTCGGCTACGAGCCCCCTTGTGGGTGGTTTGGTGGTCCAGGCTTATAAAGGCAATCTCCGAAGTTATTATTCTCACCGACGTTTTTCCTCGTTACACCAGAGTTTATGTGGAGGGGATGCCTGTGTATTCCCAAAATGCCTTGCTAAAGAATGAGGGGAAGTCTCTCTGTGGCGTTATAAACACTTTGATTTTTAATAAGCACAGCAGGTCCTAGTAGCGGTGTGTTTTCAGATTCAAACACTGGAGATGATGATAATATTCCACTATGGGACAGTTAGCTAAGAGAATATTGCAGATGGCGACGGGGTTGTGTGTGTAATGGGAGTGTTCTAACGCTACCCATTAACTTCAGCGTGAGCTAGCAGACTGGTCTAAAGAACCATACACAGCAACATACTCAGATCATAGGAAAAGACCAATCAAGCAATGCAGTTAAAAAGTTTGAGTGTAAACACTCTGTTTTGGTAGGACGTAGGTGTTTCGGTGAGACGCTTCAGCAGGGTTCAATCAGACCAGAGCCATGGATACTAGAATTATTGTGCTTTATTCTGTTAATTGTACACTATTTAAGAGACATAAACATGACTTTCTTACATAGTATGAAGCCCTCCATGTCCTTGATAAGAAAATGTGAATGCCCACTAAACACTACACTAAAATACAAAATGTTGCCCTATGTCCGTAAATGCTGCTTGTAAGCCCAGACCATGTTAACAATAATACTAATAGTAAGAAGAAGAAACACAAGCTATTTCTCAGCTGACACAATGGGCAGGACCTCCTGCTCAGGTTTGTTCCTAGTGATGATGTGTGTCAAGCTGCATGTCGTGAACCATCATCCATGTGTCGCAGTGCATGTGCATATTCAGTGACAAGACAAGGTTTGGGGGAATAAAGAATGGCTTTTGTTACTGTAGCACACCAACCCACCAAACATGCTTTACCTAGAGCACTCCATTGTCAAATGTGGAATTACCCTATATTATTCTTATTGAATTTGATCAAATATTGGAATACTTCTCTTAAAATGTTCACAGGGTTTTATTGTAATATTTGTATAGGAACCAAAGCTATAACATTTATAAATTTCTTAGGAAGGAAGACACATAGAGAATGTTTTTCAATCATAATAGAACATCATAATATATTGTTTTCTCTACTAGGATAACAGTACACACTACATTACATCTTTTCTTAATCATCTCGGCATTGTGTCAGATGTGCCAACAAAAAGTATGCAAATAAAAATGCTAGATTTTTCACATGTTTGATTAAAAACTACCAATTAAAACATTTCCAGTTTTAAGCAATTGTCCGTAATTGTCTGTAACAGTAGTGAGTGCATACATGTGAGTTTTTTGCACTTGAACCTCGTAAGAATTGAACCTATAACATTGTCGGTGCAAACACCATCACGTCAAACTACCCAGTCTCGTCACAATAACTGTGAACTTGCTTTAGATGCAAATACTCTTGCCCAATTAAACATGTAATCTGTGTTTTTGTAAAGTCAAACAAACCGATTTGAGATACATTTTCGTTACTTTTACAATCTAATTTTGTAAGACGTAGAAACGTTATACACCGGGAATCCTAAAGATAAATAGCTCACCTTTTAAAACGTGTCCACTGTAGCCACACCCTTCTCAGTTTGTTTACCCAAGAATAACCAAATAACATGTTACCATTTGACCAAATGTCAAAATGTGATAAACAACAGCAAATCATTACGCCAAGCGTTAAGCATGTTTGCAATGTAGCCTAAAATCATTTATCAACATGTTAATTATTTGACACAACTCTTCATTCAGAATGTAATGCTATGATTAATCTTACGTTAAAAACGTTAATATACGCATGCATTCCGGTTACTATAACAACTACGGTCAATTCAGCCAATCCTAATCAATACCTACAGGTGCGTCCAGCGTTAAACTGTAACGAGAGCGCAACTAGCTTCAGATCTCTACGGGTTAAAAACTATACGCGCTCGGGAGAGTCGCTGTTTCTTTCTCGTCTGAGCAACGCGCAATTTAACCTGCGGAAGAGTTCAGATCTTTTCCATAATCAAACTTCACAAACACGCACCGTGAAGGGAGAAACTCTGTCTAGACTAGACAGTGACACAGGCTCTCTGTTTTGTTCCGCATGGGGGAGTGGCAGCATAGACAGACTCCCCACACAACCGTTTGTCTGTTTGACTACTGCTCGTTGGACTGACTGATGGTTAGGTGGCCACCGTGGAGAGGGAGAGAAGAGAGCTCCTTGAGAATTTCAGTTAGTCATCCTTGGTCTTCTACCACCCGACCAGCGTTCTTCAGCATCTCACCGCGTCTACAGCTGACTTTATCCCGCAAGACACCTGTCCGAAGAAATCAGCAGCTCCATCCGACTCGCGGAGGCGGAGACCCTATCCACGGAAAGGTAAGTCGTAGTAGTGCCACAAATTATCCTCGAGTAACCTAATGGTTTTCCATGTGGGAATTTCTTTTTTTGTTTCCGTTCCTTTCAACTTCATTACAACTTTGAGGACGTTGAACGAATTAACAGTGCTAATGTTTTTTTTCTTTAAAGACACGCAATCATTGGAATTGTTAGATTATTTCTCGAATTTAGTGTAAGTGGTTAATCTGTCACTGTACACTGTTTAAGGAACTGTGATCGTTTTAAGTGGTTTCGTGGAACATTTGCATTACTAAATCAATATTGTTGATATAATTCATTGGCAGTGTATAGGGGAGCAGACTGACCTGTCTGCAATATTCCACAATAAACACACATCAAGTAATTTCACTGTGTCCTTGGCACAGACTAACTTGTTTTTGGATAATCATATTCAGGATATGATGTAGGTCAGTATTGTCACTAAGGTGGGCACATAATGCTGTCCATAATTACTTGCACATTTTCCATTATCAAGATAATTACTTCATTTATTTTTCATCAGCAACTGTGGCCAAATTTATACAGTTTACCACTATGTGGTATTTTATAGTGAAATTGGGACTTGGGTAGATCAATGGCCAAAGCCACACTACTTTATGCATTGATTTTTTGTAGTATAATTTAAACAGCAATAATCCTTCATGGAGTAGTACAGTATGTACTTCTGATGGCCAAGAGATGAGACCCAGCAACATATCCATTACCACAATAGAATGCACCATCATTTTCAGAGAGATCCACTTTAATTTCAGTAGATTTGCCTTTATGTCTTGGACCCATTTTATCCTAGTCTGTGATCCATTTTACAACAGGCCTGTTCTAAATAAATTAGACCTAACTTAATTCACAAATTGCTGTGTGTTCTATGAATACTGATAAGATATTAATATCAATTCACTCAACACAACACTGTCTTTATGGTCAGTGTTCATATATCCTGCTCAAGTGGATAATAGCTTTGATCCCAGGTGTCACACATTTTTAGCATATCTCTATTTCATATTAATTCTGGGTCTTGCATATTGGCCCCTGAACTGTAAATTATAAACTAATCTGGGGTGGTGAGCTGTGGTGATTATAATCCTAAACTGCTTCTGAGCACAGCTCCAGGATTCATTTTGAATGGAAAACAAGATGAAGAAGAAAAAGAGAAGAAAGTGAGAAGAACAAGAATGTGTCCATTTTCAGAACATACAATAGTGCCTCTATAGTTTTTTTTTACTGCCTCACTCTCTTAATCGGGTGTTGAGTTCAGAATAGATGTGAATTTCATAGTACTTAGGATACAATTTTATGTCTGTCAGTTTCTCCTGATTTAGAAGTGCATAGGAACATTCACCTCGTTTGGATCAATAGATGACACAAAGAGCAACTTTATAAAAAATTAGGTTACACCACTTCAAGCTATAGTGGATATTTGCAGACTGGGTTGCTTCCTTTGGATGGGTTTTGTCATTTCCAAATTTAATGTTTAGAGCTGTGAAATCATACGAATATGTAACATTGTGAAATTCTTTAGTTATTTGTGATAATTGAAATTTTAGAATATGCTCAAATCTGCTCCAATTACAATGTTTTCCACTCAGAAAGCAGTGTGATAAGTTTCAGGCATATTGTCCTTTTATTGTAAGCATTGTAAACAACACAATCTGCAGTGTTGATAGGTTGAACTGCATGTCTACTGTAAACAAGTCACAGTAACATACAGCTATTACCACTCTCTCAATGTTGAAGTAGGCCTCCTTTTGTCCTTGCGTATGCAACCTATGTGTGCATAGACTTGTCTGTGTCACCAGCATGTTAGCTTACTCTTGCTAGTTACATAGTGTTACTAAATATTACATTTTGCTTTTTGCTATCAAACCAGGAAAACAGCATCTCACAAGTAGTTTTAAAAGGCCTATATGAAAATGTGCCCAAGTCCTTCACAGAGAGGTAAAACATATGTCTACACGTACATTTTAAAACATTTTTCTTATGTGCAACCATTTACTGTTTTTGTTCAGTCTTCTACTAAAAAAAACATATTTATGATTAAAGTTCATAAAAAGTTCAAAAAGGTGATAAACAGAATATCTGACTAACAGCATGAATAAACATGTTAATTTTCAGCCCTATTTATTGTAAATTATTAATAATGATGGAGGCAAACTTTGCAATAAATATTGAGATATAATGTTTTACTATATCGTCGCTGTCTGGCAAAAACCATGCATGTCCACGTTTGCCAATTTTTATATTTTCTTTACATATATTTAAAGCAAAAAATGCCCACGGTAGTCTTTATGATTTTAGTGACAAGAAACTGTTCTCAAAATTTTCTCAGAAATTTCATAATTGTATGGAAGTCAATGGGGAATATCTGGCCATTTTTTCAATTCCTGAAAAGTGTCTATTTGGGAGATACAAGGTTTTTGCTGGACAGAAATGTACAGTGATGTTGAGGTAAAAAACTAATGGGTGATGGGCTTTTATCACTACTTGTGGTAACAAAAAGTAACAAAAAACTCCCTACACTTTAAATCAATATCATCACCAAATTCTGTAAATTTTCAGCCTGGGTTAAATTGAATTCCAATCCCTGTACTCCATACTTCGCCAAAGACATTGGGCTCACATCACTATTTGAATATGAACATTATTTCATTTGTCATTAAAATGTAATTAATGATCATTAATGGCAACAATATGGTCTTTTATAAACAGAGGTATATGAGTATTGTATAATACGCTTGAGGAGAACATATACATTTATTCTGATTGTATAATCCCAAACAGCTATCTTCAAATCACAGGTTATGGAAATATTGGAAATGAATTCACTCTTTTCTGCAAAACACCAATATATTTTGTTTGTCCATATAAATTCAGTCTGTGAAATGTTATTATCTCATCTATATGGTCAAGGGTTAGGGGTTTGCCTCAAAATACAACACTGTTTCCAGCTAGTTAACCTCTTAAGCCTCGCCCCCTAATTGTCAAATTCTGCCTAAAAAAACATACCCAAAGTTAAACTCTTGTTACACTGGACCTGAGGCAAGTACAAACATATGGTTGATGTTTTTTTTAAAGAAAAGACCTTGAAATTCTTGGATATGTAAAATTCATTTCAAACAAATATACACAGTGAATATGGCACAGGATGAAATAAAGAAAATGCATAATTATTTTCTGTTTTTATTTTTCTACATCCTCTTTGAAAGAACCCTACAAAGCTATATATTAAGATAGGATACTGGATCCAATTCAAATCATGTTGTTAAGGGGCTGGCCACATAAGTCTAACAT